>JAMKCH010007019.1:0-31731 GCA_023653785.1 Ophioderma brevispina
CACCTAATACCGTTGCACTTCACGGTCAAGTTATATATTTCTGATATTTGCTACCGACTATTTTATTACATTAATTAAACAAATCCCTCTTGAGAGAAAATTAAATATTAGTAAGTTCGAAATTTATTGATGTGTAAATATAATTAATATTTATCGCATGTACGTGTGGAATGCATTCTGGATTCTATTTACAGATGTACGTGTAAATTTCCCACTGATGGCGCAAGGTACTTGAACTACATAAACGGAAATCAGGTGCATTGATTGTTCGTTATAATGTTACTGCCAGTTGAGTATTTACTTTCAAATGAATACGTGAAGTCGAGTGCAGTTAATGTATCGTAAGTATAAAATGTACTTCACGTGGAACTGAAAGGTAATATTGGGGAATAAAGCTTCAAACGCAGTTATTTTTTGAAGAGTAGATGCGACTAATGAGAATCAGAAATGACAAGCATGCATAATATTATTTTATTTTAATGGTTCTTGCAACCTGCCTTAGCTCTTACTTTCTCCATCTCATGTATATTTGTTCTCAGGAAAATTTTCTCTGGGTATTCTCAGGAAACTCTTCAGGGAAATGTGTGCAACACTTCATGAGTTTTGCCATTATCATGTTATTAATTATGCAGCCATCAATGGGATCTTTATCTCCCCTTTAAACCTTTAGGCTGCTTTATAGATTTACGTCATATTGAGTTATTTATGGCAATAATTAGGCCCAGATTCTTCATCAAGTCTGAGTTGTTATGTCAGGATACCTCACTGTCTAATATATTCCCTGTACAGTATTACAATAGGCAATGATCAAAACAAGGCAAAGATTCGCCGTTTAATCACCAGGAGTCCGTTCGCGAATATCAGGCTTTGAGGGTTCCAGTGTCCCGGGTTTTCGGGAAAACTTTAAAATGCAGCCTACTTTGGCCATATTTCAGCTCAGCACCCGGTGATGATTATTTCTGGGCACACCTCTGAAACTCATACTTAACCATAAATGTCTATATATGCGTAACTCGTGCGTATGTCCTGAAAAAATGTATTAAAGCATTGTGCAAGAAGTATTAAAATACTACTTGCACAATACTTTAGGATAAATTGGTCCACTCAGACATGACAGATTTACGTCCTTGTTTCGCGAACGAATCCCAGTTCTCATAATTTTTTATTGAGACCCCAGATCTCGATTTTAAAACCCCTACTAAGCATCTTTCTAACCTAACCCTCCCTTCGCAGCATTTTTTTTCTAAACCTCGCTTTTCTATCATAATTTTTGTACGTTTAGGGTTGATTCTTGGTTTTTATTTCTTGTTTTTATTTCTTTCCCCACTTTCTCAAATTCCCTATGGCTTTTCCGGTTGCTAGTGTTTTTCTTTTTTTATTAAAACAGTGTACTATTTTGGTTTTCACTGGGTTGCACACTTCTTTCATTCAATTCATTCGCCTATTTTCATTTAATATATTCTTGCATGTTTTCTTCGGGTAGTCCCCGGCGAGCGTACTATATTCATACCGAGTATTCTAGCACACATCGTTATACTTTTCCATATTAAGCAAAACAAATTCCTAAGGTACCTCGGTTGGTGTAAAAAGCATAATTACATAAGCTGCATAATCTGCCATAAGCTGCTAATTGGCAATTTGCATAAATGCAATAACTGCATAATTGCAGAAGCTGCATACGTATTTAGGATGCAGTTATGCACCTATGCACCTTATGCAATTATCCATCTTATTCAGTTATGCAGCTTATTCAACCATAGGCATTATGTACCTTATGCAGTTATGCAGCTTATGCACCTCATGCAGTCATGCAGCTATTCACCCTATGCGTTATTGTCGGTTGTGTGTAAAACGCATAAGCCGCATTAGAGCATATAAGTCTGCATGCATAAGAAGCATAAGCGTGCATAAGCATAATCGCATAAGAGCATAAGAGTTCATAAGCATAGAATAACCGTATATACCGAACAGACTCTCATAGAGTGCATAGGCATAACCGTAAAAAAAAAAACATATAGGAAACATAATCGCATACGAGTTGCAGAGCTCATATAACCGTATCGGAACATAATCGCATAAGAGCCATAATCATATAAGAGCATAATCGCATAAGAATGCATATCGCATAAGAATCATCGATATACGGAACATAATCGCATAAGAGTGCATAAGCATAATAATAACCGTATATATACGCAATATAATTGCATAAGAGCATAAGAACATAAGAGTGCATAAGCATAGAATAACCGCGTATATTCGAAGCATAAGCGCCTAAGAGCATAGACGCATAAGAACACAGAGTGCATACGCAAAAAATACCGTATAATACGTATCATAAGCGCATAACTGCATAGGGGTGCATTTTAAGTTAAGAAAACCGGTATATGTAACGGGAGCATTTGCGCTGAGAGCAATAGAGTGTAAAACGCAATAAGCCCCACGAGCCTTACAGAGCATAAGCGCACGATGGTGTAAACCGCATCGATTCTACCAACATCCGAGCATATCGGGGATACTTACCTGTCAGATCTAACGAGGATTTGCCTCCCAAAGGGTTGTTTTCACAAAATATCATAGACCTGGTCCCCCACTTTTCTGCCAAATCCTTTTATCGTGTTTGCAATTTAGAAAAGAAAAGAAGAAGAAAACACTCTTAAAATCACCCTTTTTTTAAGGCAGAAAACCCTTAGACATGTTCCAAATTTGTGCAAATTTGCGATACAAAGAAAATCGTCAAATAGGCCATTTTTTTACTTAAATGCCTTAGAAAAATGTAATAGGGGTTTCTACCTCGGGTCGCAAACCCTCAAAATTTGTATCGATGCAATAACACGTAAACGCATTAAAATCCTGACATTTAAACACTTTTGATATGCCGTCTGAACTAAAAAAATGTTTCCGAAATGGTTGCTATGTATTTTAACTATCGCACGAAGTTGGTGTAGAACTGAAGGCCAGTAAACCCCGCCATCGTTTCATTTTCTGCAAGATTGTAGGCTGTAATGTCTGACTCTGTCGGAAAAATTACAATTGAAAATACATTGGGATTTGGAAAACTTTCAACTGACAATGTACTATTGCCTATGGTAAATACGTGCACGATCACGTGCACCAATGTCTATGAAAAATACGGTTGTCTCTATGCTTATGCATCGTTATGCTCCTTATGCGATGCTTATATGCATTCTTATGCGCTTATGCTCTTATGCGCTTACGCTCCGTATAACGGTTTATTCTTATGCTTATGCAGTCTTATGCTTTTACTCGCTCTTAGGCGCTCTAATGCGCTTATGCTCTTATGCGCTTATGTTTCCGTATATACGGTTATTCGTATGCTTATGCTGTCTTATGCTCTTATGCGTTTTACACCACCGCAGTTATGGCCTATGCACCTTATGCAGCTTCTGCAATTATGCATCCTTTTTTTTATGCAATCGTGCAGCATATGCAATTATTCATTTTACACCAGCCGATGGTACATATTGCGCATAGGTGTAGCATTGTGCAGTAAAACTAAGATCTCTGAGGTGCAACATTATTTGCTGACACTATTTGACACTTGTCATCATATTCGATTTCCCAATTGTGATAATTTAATCTTATTTTTTTAAAAACATGATTCTATTGTATCTTACATTAGTGTTCGTCTATCTTTTGGACATGTCTTTCGACTATCTCTTGGATTATTCTACATGCATGACAAAAAGATTATTGGTTCTTTTTTATTACTTTTCTCAATACAGGTAACAAGTCATTAGGTTAAACAAAAGCCTGACTAACTGTTGATTTTGTGAAATATCCCTGTATATGCATCAAACCTTAAAGGCAAATTTACACATTTTTTGAAGCGCCCCCCCAATTTTTTTCACAATTTGGAGATTTTTACACGGTTCCATTGGTTTAACACGTAAAGGCGAAATCTTGACGTAAAATTCTGAATTCTTTATATGTTGTCGAGGAAAATTTCTTATTCCAAAACCGTTGAAGCTGAAGAATCAACTCCTTTTAAAGGGTTACTGAATTATTTTGCACCCCGTATTGCTGTAATTTCTTTTGATATTTGAGGTGAGTTGCTATCTTGAATGAGGCTTGGACGCCATCGTCTGCCCACTACGAGAATTACACTTCGGTAGGCCCTGAAATCCTAGATTCTATCCAAGTGGTATTAAATACACCACTATCGTATGTGGTTGAGACACAAAGCAAATAAACATATGAATTTCTGTGTGGACAGCTGAATAAAAAATAACTTTTGCGTGAATATATCAATCGTTATTAAGCTTTCTCATCTCTAATATAATAAACATTGCCCCCCGTTGTATAAACGCCTCGATAGACTATAACATATGTGGGGCAGCCATAAGGAAATCAACGACATTATATAGGATTTGTGTGAACACTGATATGTAAGTGTCACGTGTAACCCTTTGAAGGACACACATTCAGTATTCTACTTTGTGTGTCATATCCTAAATATATGTCCACTCGTTAAGCAAGTCGAATCGTTCGAATTGGTGTCATTAATAATGCAATGTAATTAATTGAAAACAACAAGTTACATTGTCATGCACATACGCGGAAGAAGGGTAACATACCACTTCCCCCCCCCCCATTAGAATTTCCTGTATATTTACACATTTGAATGTAAATATGTACAACAAACTGCAAATTTACACACCATAACAATATGTGGATAGCTAGACCCCACCTAATAAGATGTTCATCCTCATTTTATTCTGCCACTTTTACAATCTCTGTAATAACTCCCCCCCCCAAATATGTTTTAGGTGGTGGATTAAGATACTTTTTACAGTATGCTGTAATGTGTACGGTATTTTTTGACAGAATTGCTGCCATTGATTTTCCTGTAAAATTTAAGTTGTTTTTTACGTGAATAAACATAATTGGGAAATTATACGTCGTCATTGAACAATCACAGCCACACATAGTTTTACAGTCCCAAAAGGAAGCGTGCTCGTGATTGGTTCGAAGTAAAAAAATCCAAATGCCGATGCTGGGACCAATACGTTCACTTCTGTTGGAATATAGATGAAATTTGATATGGCGCCTCTGAGGCTGGTAGCTCCTGAAAATGGTTTTTACTGGAAATTAAGATTCAAATTTAAAAATCAATGGAATCTGCATGGATGCTAGAATGAGATAGAGCGATGGACAAACAGATATAGATGAACCTGAAAAAAACCATCAGTCGAACAACAATATGCCACTTTGCTATTCTTTACAGTATTCTTTTTTAGATATAATTGCGAAGTCAGAGGCGAACCATTTGGCGTAATTTTCAGACCAATCAGAATAGTCTAAAGGTTTAACAAGCGTAGCGTAGTTCAGAAGGGCAAAAAAGGAGGAACAAGCAAGGCAAGGGAAAGAAGACGCCAAGTAAGGCTGGGTGTATCATAGATAGTTAAAGTAAATGAATAATCATGTAGACACACGTGCATGTATTGTATTGGACTATCATGTAATAGCGTGTCGAAACTACTAAACACTGACAGGTTCTTAAAAGTGCAAAAAAAGGTTCTTTTGAATCGCTAATAGTTCAATATAAAACAAAGACGGAATATCGTATTTGCTCCAATGCGAAATTAGGACATTCACATGTTTGTTTCCAACGAAATACTTCCTCAGCTAACTCCGTTCAGATGGGGATATTTTTGAACGGAAGATTTAACAAGTTCGAAAATCAAGGCTTTCATTTTTTTAGGACACCTGATACGTGAAATCTCTCGACGAAACCAACTCGATAACTGGATTTTAAATTGTCTAGAAAATGAGTTAGAAAATCCTAACTTGGAGATTTGATTGAACTTCCCGAATCATAGTCATATTTGAGTATACACAAGCCTCCTAATTATTGAGTAAAAAAATCATATGAAAGAAACATGACAGCCCTGTTTTGTTTCACCCCTGTATTTTTCATTTATGTTTCCAAGATGTACAACGCCTGTCGTTTGGCTCTTTATTCTTACACTAAGAGTTTGTGAATTGTCATTGAATTAGTCCGTGTATTTTTCTGGCATTTTCTTTCTTATTCTTTCTGTATTACTCCTTTCATGATCAAATTACACTATATACATACTGTCCACTTTATTTCATCAATACAAAGGGGGACGTTTGTGGTTTTCAACGAAAATGTATATTCATGTATTCAATTCATTCGTTATATTTTACGTTTCATAACGTTTACGTTTCTTGGGAGCAATCAACGTTTGACAAAATGTTACGTTAATAAAAAATGTGTACGGGGCATCAACGGCGGTTAACCATCGAAGCGCAGTATCAAAACCATTTTGTAAATTACATGTCAAGGTGATTTTTTTCTTTCTTTCTCAAAATTTCATTGTTTGTGAATCAGTTCATTGTTTCTCCCTGTTTCTTATGGACTGCAAATTGAGTTTTTTCTTACAATTTTTTTAAAGTGCAAAAAGTGTCATTGCGGAGTGTCTTGCTTATCAAGTAACTGTGTGATTTCATCATATTTTTTGTTTTGATTTTAAAAGTCCCCGTCGTTCTATTTGACTGTTTTGGCTTCTTTGATACGATTGTTTTGTTACTGCATGGTCTTGTCTATACCCGTGAAGTGCAACAGAATTTGAAGTATGAGTTAAATTAAATTCAAGTTCTTCTTAGACGATGCTATTTGCCTCAACCAAATGCAAAAAGTCGACCCCATATAAATCAATCAATAGTAGGGCCAGGCTTATATTTATTATTAGTGAAGCAAAACTTGGAAAACGGGAAATTGGAATTATTATTCAACGTTTGTATATGTTGCTTAGTTGAGAGTGTTTTGATACATCACAGCCATCACTACGAATAAGCGAATGAGACCGAGATAGAGAGGAGAGCGACGGAAGAGAGAGAGAATCTATGAGATATGAATGGATGACAAAAAAGAGTACAACGAAGGATTTTTTATGAAGAATTTTTTTGAAAGCAAATTTTCTCACCCACTGGTTACACCACTGGTCTACCCTAACTTTATTCCAAATGGGTAATTAGTGGAGGATATGCTGCAAACCCCGAGCTGAACATAAAACCCAAGAATACTCTGGTTACAACACTGTTAAAATGTCAGTTAAAAATAACGCGTTTTGGTGGCAGCTGGAACTCAAAAAACAGTTTACAACGACGTTTTTTACAGTATTTGCACGTTCCGAGTCCTCTTTACAGTCATTTGCACGTTTCGAGTCCCGATGGACAGTTTTAAAGAACATCTTTAAAGGCATCATAGCATTGTAAAAGTGCGGGCTTACACATCGGTACTTCAATTCCTCAACTGTAACTTTTTGGGGGGGGGGGGGAACGCGTGAATCTAATTTTGAAGCCTTAAATTTTTAAGCTGAACGTAAAACCAAGATACTCTGTTTTACACACTGTTAAAATAGTTCAATTAAAACGGCGTTTTAACTGTCAATCTGGGACTCACAACAGTTAAAACGACGTTTTTTACAGTTTTTATTTGCACGTTCCGAGTCCTTCTTTAGTCATTTACACGTTCCGTCGTACACATCGGGTACTTTTCACTTCCTCAACTTGTAACTTGTTGAACGCGTGAATCTATTTTTTTTTTTAAATTTTTAATATGCGAAGCTAATTAAACAGTGGATGTACTACAGGAAGAAAAATGAATAGCCACAGAGGGTTTGCCATGAAAAGTTTTCAAATTGGTTGCACTTTTTGACTTACCCTGTATCAAGGTTTTGAAAAAAAAATCTGATATGGCAACCGTAATACGAAAAAAATCAGGGTTTTTGAAAAAAAAAAAGAAGAAACTTTACAATTCCGAATACAAGCGAATGCTGCGTGATTATTATGAAGTAAGTGGTCTCTATACAAAAACCCATTGAAATTTGACTCTAGGAAAATTGTATTCCACGAATTGAGATCCGAAATTAGCCATACCATTCACGGTTAATAACTGCAGAAAGCTGCGTGATAAAGTAAAATGAATTAGAGTTAAAATATTCAACTTCATACAAATTCATATAAGTTCATTTGATTTAAAATTTTATTAACAGCATTGGAAAAAGTATATATTTTAAGGTCCATTGTAAGTGTTCAATATAACACGTTTAATAAGTTGGTTCGGCAGGATGGTTACCTAAAATAACGCCATTTAAAATATCTCTTAAAGTGCCCCGCCCGATTACAACATATGGGTTTTATCGTTTTCGCTGGTAGGGCTATCACCAACATACTTTAATCCCAAAATTCCATTTGAATCCGACAACCATTTTAATGTTAGCGTAATCACTATGATCTTTGTTAAAATCTCAACTCCCTTGGCAACAGTTCAGTAGCTTTCATTCACCAATGTATTTAGAAAATACACCCTTGTTTTTTTGGGTATGATATAGGATACCCAGATCACACAAGGTCAGTTCATGTCAATATATGTACAAGAACAACCCACCAAACTGCGTCCTTGGTGGATGAGAACATTGTAACTCATAGTGAATTTGTGTGTATTACAATAGCCCATAGAGGTACTGTACGAACTATTCTGGTTACCGTAAACAAACCATATTTTAGCCTGTAGCATCGGAACGGGAAAAAGAGGTCGGACAAAATATTTTGCAAGTGTGTTGAAAACAATACAAGCTTTCCAATGGTACCAAAACTCAGGTTTGATGGTGTGAAATGTGGGGTCGAGGCTGAGGATCGGGTAGCGCCCCTTTAGAGGTAGGCGGAACAGCATTCAGACACTGAGATGTTTGAACCTCAAAATCTGAAATATGACGTTTTAGAGAAGTTGTAATTGAGTAGATACATTCTAGTAGTCAATATTGACATGGAACCCGTTTTTTCTTCATTCACGAGATCTGATGGTATGAGTGTTTAGGTACAATAAAATACATCTCATCAAGTAATTTTCAACTAATCGAAGACAATATTGGTCGGTTTGTGGTGCATTAAAAAATTCTACTTTACCGTATCGCTGGGTCCATGACTCATATTCTTCCCGCTGCATTGCATACCTTACCACCTATGACAATCTGTCTGATTGGCTCATTACAGGACACAACATGAGATAGCCCTCTAAGTAACCAATCAAATAGTGGTTCTTTATCTTTATGTAACCATACCAACATTCTTACAATCTCTCTGATTTGCTCATTACATGATATTATCTGCCCAGTGACCAATCAAAATAGTGCTAAGATGCAGATAAATGGGCAGGCAGTGCCCAGGGGTTTAGTCTACCTTGATTATGTCTATATTGTTATTTCCTTCCAGAGAATTCCATTCCTTTTTAAAGAAGTATATCAGACAATCATGGTGTTTCTTGATTATGTTCTACCAATGTGACAATAATCTGACTGGGAAACCATTTTGTATTTTGTTATAATAAATCATAACACTGGTATTTGTGTCCTAATACTGGAAGCCTATGAGTCAGGAGTCCTCAATTGCGACGGTTACTGTAGATCTCCGATGCGATGAACTTAGCCGAGTTACACGCATTCGGGTTTTCTTGTCTTTTACCACATTAATCATTCTAATTGAAGTAACATATTTTGCCAGTATATACAAATGTGACAAAGGTATAAAGACCAAGTAGCACACGAAACTCACTAGCAAGGCATTTTTGTGGCAACGGCAGAGTTCATCGCCATTGGAACTACAGCAACTCGTCGTATTTTCAAGATTTAGGCAGACCCGTGGATTGTTTTAGGTGATTATTACCCACAAGCATCATCATTTTAATGCCGACTTTGATTATTTTACTACGGATTCCTTTTGCTGAAAAACCCCATCAGAATAGGACTTATGAGTATTATTTCCTGATACAGGGGGATGAGTCAAAAGATTTACACCCCCCCACTCGATTTCAGACAAAATATTAAAGCTATTAACAAGTTTAGAAAATTGTTTTTATACATGAAAACAATAGGTCATATATCCACTGTCAATGGTAAAAAAGTCCAAAGTTTACCTTTTGCATTTTGTAGATATGGTCTATTAAGGGACAAGCCACAAAAAACCATATTTACCACGGTTGTACAATTCCTCACGTCCATAGCAGCAAAGCCATTAAGTTACTGTCATATAAATTGCTTATAACATTTTATTTTCCAGTAACCATTACATAATCCGTACCAAACGCTGTTGATAAATCTTAACAATATTCAATGACAGTAGAGTAACGGGGCAGGGGAAGGGGAGCATTGCCCCCCCCACCCCACCTTGGGCATCCCAGGAAATAAGCTTAAGCACCGGTAATGCAGGAAAGTGGGAAAAGGGCAAGCAGAAAGTAAGAAAAGAGAAGGAAGGGAGAGGAAAGGATTGAGCTGCAAAGGGAAAGACAGTGTGGACGTTGACTGTGTATAATGTTTAAATATTGATTCCCCGAAGTACCACCCCCATCAGATTATGAAGACGTAACATGAAAAATGTGGGTTCAACCGGCTTGTATGGCACAGGATTGCCTACATATCAAAGTTTCCGTGAAAAGATATGTAAACAAGTTCGAACCATTCATTGAAATAATGCTTTTCATTAATTTGGGTGTAGATTCCATAATTTGTTATGATTTCTTAATAATGAAATATTCGACATTTTTCTTGCAAAGGTATTAACCTCGTCCAACCAAGGGTTTCTGTACTAAGGTTCACGACCAAGGGGGGGGGGGGGGGATGGAAGGGGGTGGTTACCACCCCCCTGAATTTTTCGTAATTACAGTGACAAACATCATCTTGTTTGGTATCAGTTTTGTAGCTACATTATGTCCTTTCTTCAAATCAAGTTACAAACATATCAAGTTGACAACATGACGTCATAGTGACGTCATAACTAGAACGATTTTACGCAAAATTTGTAAGCAAATCGCCAAAATTGGCAATTCATGCAAGCCAAAATTGGTGTTTGTTTGGCAATGATGGGTGCCAAAGTAAGCATACCAATGTTATTACTCTAAATATAAGAAAAAATACAAGTATTTGCTTACAGTGCATCAACTGTACATAAGACCATTTTTTGGCATTTTACACAGTAACGTATAGGAAGGTGGCAACCACCCCTCCCCCTTACTTCCGACTTTGACGGGACGCCCTGACCCTCCCTGAAGGTGGTATCTCCAATGTTTCGCTAAAATGACCCCAGGATGAACTTACAAGTACATTGTAGTATTCGTTTGCGTTTTGTGCGGGTCATCCGTTGGGGCCCTTGCGTTGGCACGGGGTTGAAGCAAGCAAAGAATGTCACGATGTACTTTTGTAAACTCATCCAAAAGTTCTCTTTGGCCATATTCCACAAACAGTGATTCCGTGGACAGAGTAAAAAATGGGCACCTATCTTCAAGTTAGCCACGGTATGCCCATTTGGGACCCTAGGTCACTGATGGACCTACCCTAGTGACCCACCCCAATCGGGAACTTTTAATGTCCGATTGGGTATATTCGATTAGGTCGATTGTCGTGGGCGATATGTTAAAGTTAGCTCGTTCACAATCAAGTCTTCGTAGTATCATATTGAAACGCTTAAATTATATCGTCGTCGTATGGAACCTGTTGAAGTGGCATATAAGAAAACTATATGAGACACAAAACTTTCGCGCGTAAATCAACATCATTAATGGTGATTGGAAGTCCAACGCCAGATTGTACCGGGAAGTGAGTCATTTGCCCCAGTCATGGTCTGTTTGTTGTGTGAGTATTGATGTATTTATCCATTTTCTTCCGATAAATTAAAAATATCTCCCTGTGTGTTTTTTTTAAGCTTGACATTTTAGATCAATAAGAAGGGAATTAATTCATTCAGGTCGAGTCAAAATTCGGCCGCCGCCCTGGCGGCCCTTGCCTTTGATTTGATCGCACTGCAATTTTCCGTTTCCAAGGAGGTACGGGGGACAAGGCTATGCAGGTTTCGAGCTACACTTTGCTACACGATTAAATTGTTTGTCAGGCGAAAAATAGTTTTTTGTTTTGTTTTTTTTTTGAAATTTTAGTCAAAAATCCGCCTTATGATGGCAATTCCCCACTGTACTGCCCGCTGTACTATATACTAGACAGGTCTGCATCTCATCTTTTAGCTCGGTGCGATTTTTGGCCTCTAATATGGCCCTGGACCATATTTCCAGGACATATTTGAATATGGGTCCCTGGAGCAATGTACATTTCAATATGCTCCAGGAGCATTATGCTATATGCTCAGGGAGCAATAAAATACTCTGGAAAAAATATCAAGTCACATCTGCTCCAGGGGCATATTTCCATATGCTCCTGGGCATGTGCATTCAAATTTCAATTCTCCAGGACCAATATGTCCGCAGACGCTATTATTGGGACCAAAATTGCACAAAGCGGGTCGTTATGCATGGCGTGTATCTGTTACAGCGTGTGTTTACCACAGGTGAATGGGGCAGGGCGGTCATAAAAAGTGACGTACCTGCTCCTACCGACCATTCATGATATCAAGGGCTATCGGGGAAAGATTTCTTGGGCAAAACAGGGTCAGTGACAGTGTAGATGAAAAATAACTTTAGAGGCATTTGGTTGGTAATATCTAACTTTGACATAATAAATCCCCTTTTGTTACACACAAAATTATGGGCGGACCAAAACATAAGGTTTTAGCAAAAAAGTGTGCCATTCATGTCAGATCCCTAAAATCGGGGGGAATCTGGGGCATTGGGGGTGAGACTTGTGGTCACTACGGGTGCAAATGGGGAACAAAATGGGTCTATCGACAGGTGCTGAAGCTGCTACTCATGGTGCTCAGCACATCAGAGAAACCATTTTTTGCCAATATTTTGCTAAAAATCATGCATAAAGATTCACACTACTCTTATTTTGCCAGAATTTTGTCCTGAAACTGGTCACAGTGGTCCTGGTGTCCTGGTGAGTCTCCTTTAATTTACCGTCATGCTAATTTGCAATTTTAATTAGGCACAATGTGAAACCCATGTAATTATGCAAATTAGCATGACGGGTAATTAAAGGAGCTCTCCAAGACACTAGAACCACTGTGACCAAGTGTCAGGACAAAAGTCGGCAAAGAATAGGTGAATCGTTATGCATGATTTTTAGCAAAACTATTGGCCAAATTTACATATTCATAAGCACTCCACCTTTCAGCTCATTAACATCATATATTATTTGAAAAAAACAAAAAAAAAAATTACAAAAAGGCCTCAAAATTTGAGCACTTCAGGAAAGCGGTATGTATGCACTTGGTTCCATTTAATGATCTTATTCATAGCATGGTTAGAGCTTTTTTTAATTCCGGAATTTCCTATCATATCACGTAATTGTCATTCTTTTTGAAGAATTATGTTAATGAGGCAATTGCAACACTTCCGCTGGACCCCATAAACTATTTCCAATTAACACCCCCGAACCCCATTAAAGCGTTTCCCACATTAATTAAATTTATCTTCAAAGGAGTTAATGTTTTTATATTCCATATCAGAAATTATTCCTTATGGCCCCTTGACCTAAATAGATACTAGTTTAAGCCGAATGGTTTTAACCAGGCATCTGGGCCCAAGTGAAAAAGTTAATGCTAAATCATAAGCTTTTTAATTTAATTCATATGCGTGTAACATAGAGTTTTAATAAAGTTACCCAATCTGGCGTAAAATGTGTTTTTCCGATGGCTACTTTTTGATTGTATACCGCTCAACCCTATTGGGCCCATCTAACATCCCGTTTAAGCTACCAACCGGGCTCATCGAGATATTATTAATGTCTCGATTGGTGGGTCCACATAAGGGTAGGTCCAGTGACCCTGGTCACAAAATGGCATACCTTAACTTCCTCAATACAAATTTCAAATCAAAATTCAGAATTTATCTAGTAGTTGAAATAATTTAGTTTTATATTTAGGATGCAATATCTTCGGTAGATCCTGTCACTGCTATAGAAAATTTAAACAAAACGAGTGTAACTCTTTTTGACTCACCCTGTAATGGGTTTTATTTTAGGTGTCCCTCAAACAATTATGAGAATAAAATACGATCGATACACCCTGTTTTCCTTGGCAAATAATGGTCTGAGATGCAATGGGCTGGACCATAGTTTGAGTCGTGAATGGTCGCCGTAGGCGGCCATTCACGACGAAAAATATTGGTAAAGCCCATGCATCATGCATGCCATATTTTGCAAAGGAAAACAGGTTAGATCGTATTTTAATGTCATTCTTCAAAACAGTTTTTTAGTTTTGTTTTTTGTTTTTATTTTTATTTATTTTTAATTAGAACATGGTCCGCACTTGATACGCCCTACAATAACCCCGAAACCAACAATAATCGAACATCCATTACCAAATATGGTATGCGCGTAGCAATTTTTTTGTTTGTTTTTACTGTGATGCGTTTGAAAACTTTTCAATGATGCAATGAACGTTGGTTTTAACCCGGAAAACTGTGAAGAAGTTGTCTGTCGGAAGCGGCACAAATTGGATGAAATACGACCACACAAGTGTTTTTCTCATGTTTAATACATTTTTATCTGTCGAACATAAAGATCGGGAAATAACACGTCACAATGACGTGTCAGGTTCTCAGCGTTATCGGCAACCAGATGATTTTGAGGCTTCACCGAACATGTTCATCGGCGTCTGAGTGTGAATCAATCAGGTATGTCAGGCTCGAGTTATCAACGTAATATGGTAAACAATCTCTGTTGATAGCCGGAAACATTGGTGAAGGATCAATTTTACACACCTACCATATTATCAAGGTATGTCTGCAATATTTTGGGTTAAAAAGGTAATGTAATTTTTTATACAATCCCCCTTTTCCCAGTCTATAGGGCTGGGTCAACGTACCGGACTCTCTCTACGCTACGTACACGTGTGCATGTCAGGTTCTGATGTAGCCGCATAGCATACATATGCATAGCCACGATCATGACAGCCTACATGTCTATCTCCATTAGAATGTCATTATATCACTCAATCGCCGATCTTTTGGATAAAAAGACTGGTTAGAATTCCCACCAAGTTTCTGAAATAACCAAATAGTATTTTAACTTTAAAACAACTCCTTTCATTTGTCAAATTAAAGGTTCGTCCCAGCAAGAGCATGGTCCTAAAACTGAAGCCCTCT
Source organism: Ophioderma brevispina (assembly GCA_023653785.1). Lineage (NCBI taxonomy): Eukaryota > Metazoa > Echinodermata > Ophiuroidea > Amphilepidida > Ophiodermatidae > Ophioderma > Ophioderma brevispina. The sequence continues at coordinate 15,074 of JAMKCH010007019.1, forward strand.
GTTGTAAATTTTGTTTGTTTACTGTTATGGACTTATACCAGGACGAGTTAGAATAAAGTTCAATGTTTGTAATTCTTTTCTACAAAAAAATGCAAAATTTAGTCTGTGCTCAATGCATATTTAAGGATGTTTTCTTTTGAAATCCAAATTTTTGATGTTGCCTTTGTATACGCTGAAGTTGAAGTAAATATTATTAGGCAAACTAAGTCTAACATGACAAGTAGTAGTACCAAGTAATGACATAAGCCTACCTGGCACCTCTCGGTATGCTTTTTTAACAAGATTTACATTTTGTCTTTTTTCATTTCAAAATTTTTAAAAGAATCAAACATCAGTTGACATTTAGGATGCGGTCTCATGACAATGTGGTTGGCCATATTAAAACAAAATGACAAATTTTGGCTACAAATTTTTTTTTTAAACTTGAAAGTAATATTGTTTAATGAAATAATCGTGACGGTTTGATAAATAACTGCATTTGGAAATTTTGTATGCAATTGTAATCTATGAACAATTTTTCCTCAATAACATTTCCTAAAATAATTTTCTTAATTTCCAACCAAGAATATCAAACTGCAAACTGAAATTTAAGAATAGATAAAATAAATACTATCAACCTTGTCTCTTCAATTTTTTAATTCTTGATATTGAATAGTGAATAAATGCATCAAAATGCATTTTTTGTAACACTTTTGAGGTCTTGTCAATTTAAATTAGTTTCACAATATTAATCTTGCCAAACAATTGGGAACTGTCAAATTAAAATCCTGAAACAAATATCCGTTCTGGCAGTCACTTTGTGTACACCTCAATGTTCCAATTGAGAGAGCATTGGAGAAGAGTGCTCTGGCAACTGTTGGGTCTTGAAGGTCTAGGCCTTGATTCCTGAGATGGAATATTAAAAGGCTTAGGCTTAGCTGCTGTGGCTCAGGCTGTGGCTGTTTCCTGCGTGACATTCTGCTGCATTGGACAGGTGAGGGCAAATCTGCCATACCACGCTTAGAATCTTCACTCGCATCATTGCAGTAGATGTACTCTCGAGGGATTCCTTTGACCGGATCGCCTACTGATTGTATATCAGCAAATCCACTGTCCTGATGAGGTTGGTGATACCGTGGATCTAATGCAAATGATGGTGTAGCGCTAGCTCAAACCTTCCTCTGTGGTAGAGTTTGCCCTCATGCCTTCCGGAGCTTGTTCACACCCACGGCTCCCCTTTGTTACCCATGTAGCAGCATCTTCTGCATCAACATTGTAGCTGGCCGTTGATATACAAACCGTTGAGCCGGATGCACTTTCTCAGGTCAACAGCTATAGTGCTGCGACACGGGGCACAAATCACCTCCTGGAATCATCTTTTTTGGGTCATTGGTGTTCTGAAATCCCACAGGATGGTTTTTTGCATGCTTCGTTGTAGCTTCATTTGTACTACTCTCTAACCTGCTGAATCCATCCTGAACTCAAATGAATCGGTGCGCAGATCTTTCATCCTTCTCCTTCCTCTTCTGCAGAAAGTACAATTGAGTGTAAACCACACCGCTTTACAGCTTGTCTGGAGTGTCCACACCAAATACACCAGAAGACGTAAGAAGCTTTTGAGATCCCTTGACTAATTGGGGGGTAACTCGTGGTACAAATCTTTCCCTCCTCGCTTCAACTGCTTCAACATGCCAACCAAACCATTGTTGCAGCCTTAAATTCAGGACCCCTCATATGTTGATCTGAACGGTGTATGGGGCGGAAGTAATGTGACGGGAATAGCACGGGCTGAGTACCGCACAGGGCATTTTTTGAATATTCTTTTGTCCACTAACTTTTTCACTTCTGCATAGAACTGGCGGAGAAGGGCAGCAAGCTCACGCCGTTAACATCCTCTCAATATTCTTTGCTGACATTTCGTCGGCTTCACACCAATCTATAAAGAAAGAGGAAATAAAATCACCTAAGGAAATGTCTCGCCTGTAGCCGTTTACAAGAAAAAGTACTATACTCTGATAATAATTGTTTGAACTGAGTCGAACAATTTGCTGTGTTGTTGCGTGAAGGTCGCACGGCTGGAGACAGCGCGTAAACCAACAATTAAAATAGACAGCTATACGCCCGTGTACACGTCGCACACCGCCCGGTCACAACTGCGTACGCTTAGTTCAAACCAATTGTTTATGGCGAACTATAACACCAAAATGGTCGTTATAAAATCTCAGTGAAAGTTCCCCAACCTATTACACCATAATTTTTTCATCTATTGGGATAGGAAGTGTGATCACATACCTTAATCCAAATTTCATTTTAATGTACACCACCCATTATAAGAGCGTCGATTGTGTGCATAGCCCATAGAGTAAAACATTAACTGCTCATCGTAACAAACAATTTTTAGCTTGCATCATTATGGGAAAGAGTGCAGCCAAAATATTTTGCGACGAGGTGAAAATAAAAGGTTTCTGATATGGTATCAAAATCCCTAGGCTTGATGGTGTTAAAGGTGGGGTCAGACGAGGATCGGGTAGTGTCCCCTTTAAGTCTAAACTTGGCATGACGCGAATCAAATATATTCTTTCTTTGCCCGGATTCTTCTACTAAAAATGCATAAGGTTTACACGACTTATACTAAGATTATACCCAACACTTTTGAAGATATATTGAGTAAATTTCTTATCGAGTTAGGCATAATTTGATGACTGTTTGCAAAACTAAAATAGATCCTTATTCCTTTAGGAGCCTTCCGGCTTTGCTTTGGCTAACTCCACCCAAATGTGTCTACATTCAATCCTCATTTTTTTTTCTCGTCGGTAAAAATTGTTTTGACTATTGTTTATGTCATGACATTATTTTGAACATTGTAAGCTACGCTTTTCTATTTATTTAGTTTCTACAAATAGCTTTTTAAAGTTCCGATTTATTTTCAACTTTTTTTGACGTGTACAAGTGCCAATACCATCAGCTGATTGTATTGTATTCGAATTTTAAGACAGCCTGGCGTGCGCGCTAAGAAGTGGCCCCGTACGCCAGGCCGGTTCCAAGTGTTTTTGCTGCTCGATGAACATACGTGCTAAAATCCACGGTGAGCACCTCAGCGCACAGCACAGGTTTGTCAACCATGGTGCCGGGATTTTTTCAAACCATGAAACAGATTAACGTAGTATTAGTAATAGTATTATTTTCTAACCTTTAAGACGCTGACACCCCAAATTGGTGCCGATTGGGTAGTTGTTCACCTTTCCCCTTTTCAATTTTGATAATATCAGCTTCACTTAGTGTCGCAAAGGAGGACGAACGAGCTTACGCCTACGGGTTTCGCTTCAGCGGGTTCCAAGGTTCGTGTGTCCGCTGGATCGGCTCCTGTGGCCATCATGTTTTGGTATCGTCTGGTATTTGTCCCGGCGTGTCTCGAGATGTTCGAGGACAGCCATAACCTGTGAGATAGTTTCTCTGACAAATCATCCCATTCTACTGTTCCTCTTCCTGACATCCACCCTCCTCCGGCCACTCAAGGCTCCCAAGTCGAAATTAATGTCACGACTTTCCTTCCATTTATATTTCACAAATAATTTACGTAAATAAGTTTCTAAACAATCCGACGAATGAATAACTTAGGCTTTTTGGGTTTTTCATTCAGAATGTAATTTTTTCTAATAAATAGGTAAGCTAATACAAAACTAATGTTATATTTCGCGTATTTTTTGTCATACTTTTCGATTTTTTTTTTAGATAAAACTAACGCCTTTTAACCCATGGTACAATAATTACAGTGACGTTCAAATCAAATGCTCTTGAGATGAATAGTAGTCCCCTTTAAAATAAAAATGTTAGTTCCGGCAGGGAAAATTCTACTTGATCGTGCCGCCACACCCAAGTATTATGGGGGGTGTACGACTGTGTCATAGTTTATGGGCGGGGCTATTGTTTGAGGACCAATCAGAACTCGCGTAAATACTACAAACCCCACTTACTGTAAGAAAAGACATATAAGGATATTGAAAGGTGTAATTGGCTATATGTCAATCGCGATTCATCTTGTAACGATGTACCCGTAGTAGAACCATTGCAAGAAACGCGGTTTTTTTCTTTCAAATGGGAATAAAAATTTATCAAATAATGTAAATCGTCACGTGCCTAGGTAACGGAACAGAGAGGACTGTATCTATGACAAAAGAGACGTGTCACATATAAGGTACTTTGCAATTTATTAATGGCATTTAAGCCATATCTTGTGGTAAGGCATGTCCTTATAAGGAGTTGGCCTTATTCTGTCTATGTCTGACATACAATTGTATTGTATTAATCATACTATAATTTCTATATTTAAGATGAAAATAAAGACATGGCAGTCAAGACATAAGTTTTGCAGTCTACCTACATAGCATCGTAAGATATGTTGCCCCAATTTGTCCATAACGTAATATGGGTCCAATTTAAGCACACATTAAACAACACGGTGGGGTGTCCACCAAGGTTAAAAAATACAACTAAAAAACCCAAAACAGCAAAAAAGCATTAAAACCGCCATGAGACAAACGACACACACCGTGAGTATATTAACAGAAAGGAACTCCCTTTTTGTTTTCCGCGCGTTTGACGAGAAATACAACTAGGTGGCAATACATCAAGTACACTAACCGCTCGCAATATCCAACCAGAGCATGTATTCTCAACCCACAAAAGCTATTTGACACATTTCATGTGCAACATAAATGAAACTAATAAAAAAACCGGAAACGCTGAATTAGAATTACTTTCAAGCGGCCATTAGAGTGATTATTAGTGGACAAGTTGCGAACTTTTTACACGTGGTCTCACAGACCTACAACCCTTCTACGAAATGGATGTAGCCATACATACTTTCTAGTTATCTCACTGTATGTGCCTTTTAATGATTATAGTGAAGATTAATCACTCTATGCAAAGAAATGAAGTTTAAACGGATTCTTTTGTTTCAACATCACTACTGAACCATCACTTACTATCATAATCCAACATTTGCGCGTCTGCCCCATTGGCAACTTGTCCCATTTCTTCTACAATGCAGAAGAAAAATGCCCCTTTCCCACTATCAACCTCCATATACAGCCGATAAAATTTGTTGATTCATGCTAGAGGGGCTGATGTAATACCGGTACAAAACAGTTGCTCTTCTTATGAGGCAACCAACAGCGGGCACCTGTCTTTCGTCTTTAGTATTCTTCTTCCTACCAGAGAGAGAGTCTCTGACTCATTGAAATAAGACAAGTCTCCAACATAAGAAATCACGCAATAACACAAACGAAACGAAGCAAAATCAACTTGAAACGTATCAAGTCAGAACAAAACGCCTTAACACAAGAAATAGAAGTACTAATTCCAACTCAACTGCCAATATAACCTAAAAAACAAGAACAGGTGCAGTTGGAATTATTTAATCAAATTGGGATCTAATGCGAATGGTTTCCTTTATAAATATGGACAATTCTCAACAAGGAATTCGAAAGGAAAGAATGGGACCAGTTTGCAAGGGGCATACGCACTTGAGATACTTGGTGCTATCTTTAGATTTATTAATTTAACTTATATTGCTCGTACTCTTTTTTAAATAAAACTTGTGTGTTTGTTTTACGTTGCCAAACGGTTGTTGGTAATAATTATACACAAACAAATCACACCAAGCTTATTTCTTAACTATTTTTCTTTTTATTGCAATGCAGCGTTGAAGGACAAGTTTTGCACCCCGCCCCCCATGATGATTTAGACACGAAACGTTACCAATGCCAAGCTAAAACTACAGGTTTTTAGTTCCTCTGACATTGAATAAAACCCAAAATTCGAAATGTTTTAAAAGTGGCACGAGAGATTTTCACATGCAGGTGTCCCTAAACATATTAACAAAAAAAATTCTGATTTCTTCACTAATGTCAGCTTTTCTATCAAAAATATCCCCATGTGAAGGATTTAAAAGGGGGATGGCCCGATTAAGAATATGAAGTTTTCATCTTGATAGATTGCCTTCACCCCAAAACCCCATCTGTAAAGTTTCGGCGGCGATATTTCCAACCGTTTCAATGTGAGAGCTAAAAAACGTGACTTTGTAAGCCCCATAGAGTACAGTAATTCATATGGTCGACCAAAATGGGATACATTTTCGCACATAACTTACAAACCAAACACTCCTTTGGCCCTAAGATTCACAAGGTAAATGAGAAAAATAGTAGCTTTCGTCGGATCCAACATGTTGACCACTCCGGTAAAATCTGGGGATTCCTGGGACGAGGCTATACGGTCGGGCCATTTACATTTTTAAGCTGAAATCATCTTCCTGGGTACAAAAATGTGGAATTTTTTAATTTATAATTTTCTATAGGAGCAAATACTAAATTCAGCCTAAATGTTTGTATATTGAAATTAAAAGGCACGAGAGATTTCAAATAACAAGTGCCCCTAGAAGATGTGCACATTCTGATTTGTGGCACGGTATAAATCTTTCTATAACAAATATCCAAAGGATGAGCTTGAGAACTGTTTTCTTTAGTACAAAAAATGTGAAATTTTTAATTTGTATAGGACAAATAGGAAATTCATCTATGTTTTCCTATTGAAATATAAGCATATCAATCATTATTTCTGTAACCAAATCAAAGGTAGGGAAATCCATTGAGTTCCAATCTATAATACGAAATCACTAAATAACACAGACAATATGGATGACTGTAATCTCTCGTTGCACTTTAGCAAATAAAAAACGCCCCCATCAAGGCATTTCGTACCAAATGGGGTAAGAATCTATTGGAGGTCTTATATATGAATCACTGCATATGACCGAATATATGTATGTCTTAAATCTCTCAAGCCTTGCAACCTTAAAATGTACAAAAGAATAGAAGAGGGTAAGTAAAAGGAATTATTTATGTTTAACCGTTGTTTGCAACCACAATTTCTCGTTAAGTACATTGACTGCAAACTATAATACAGACAAAATAAGTTTTATGTGCGCTAAATAGTTTTTAAATTTCTGGAAAAAAGTCCTTTTTTCCCGGTAGGGCGGCCAAGAAATTTCAATTTAGACGTTGCCATTAATTTAACCGTAAAGGCGAAATCTTGACGTAAAATTCTGAATTCTTTATATGTTGTCGAGGAAAATTTCTTATTCCAAAACACTTGAAGCTGAAGGATCAACTCCATTGTAAAGGTTACTGAATTATTATTTTGGCCACCCGTATTGCTGTAATTTCTTTTGATATTTGAGTGAGTTGCTATATTGAAATGAGGCTTGAAGCCATAGTATGCCCACGCCGAGAACTTACACTGACGGTCTAGGGCCCCGAAAACTAGATTACTATCCAAGTGGAGAAATCAACACTATTCGTATGTGGGTGGGACACAACAGAACCAATGCTAAACATACTAAGTTTCTGTGTGGACAGATGAAGCTGAATAAAAAAATAACTTTTGCGTGAATATATCAAATCCGTTATTTAGCTTTCAACTTCTGTGTAATAAGCATTGAACCGTTGTATATTAAAACCGCCTCGATAGGACCTATAACATAATGTGGCCAGCCATAAAGGAAAATCCACCGACATATAAGGAGTGTGTGAACAGATGTTGTAAGTGACTTGCTTAAGTGACACCTATGAAACCTTTAAATGGACACATCAATTCAGTATTCTAAATTTATCTTCATATACTCCTAAAAAGGATTGCACTATCGTTCACGTCGAATCGTTCGAATTGGTGGTCAACAATAAAGTTTATGGTCATGCACATTACGTGGAAGTGGGAAGGGTTTAACATCCGTCCGTTCGAATTTACTGTACTATTTACAGTTGATGTAATATATGTACAACAAACTGCAAATTTTAGAGGCACATTTTACAAATCTCTGTAATAAACTCACCAATATTGCATATGCTTTTAAGGATTTTTTCAAATACATTTTAGATTTATACCTAATTTTTATGGTATTTGTTGAAAGAATGCTGCCAGGATAGGATTTTCCTGTAAAGGACGTATTTTTACAGTGTATAAACATAATGGTAAACTCATAACGTCGACATTTTGAGAATCACAGCCGCCACGTATGTATACATGTATAGTTTCACAATTCAAAGAAAGCGTGCACGGATTGAGTTCGAAAGTAAAAACAGTTCCAAATGGTCTATGCTGCGGACCAATACGACGCAGCAGTCCGGTCATGTTGGAAATGGAAATTGAAATTTGATATGGCCCCTTGAGCCTGGAAGCTCCTGAAATATTGATTATTTACTGGAAAAATAGCCTGTAAGTTAAAAATCACAGAATCTGCAGTATGCTAGAATGTTTTTCCGCGCGTTTCCGAGCATGGACAAAAGATATAAGATGAACCTGCTAAAAGAACATATAAAGTCGAAATATTGCCGACTTGCTATCATTTACAATTATTGAGTTTAAATAATGCGATATGCAACCAGTTGCGTAATTTTCAGACCATCAGAAAGTCTAAAGTGTTGTAACAGAGATTTCAAGGCACCCATATTTCTGTCACTACGGCTGTGATATGATATAAGATTAGGACACTCAATGATTTCTCTCTTGTATTTGGCTACAGGAAATGTCTTAAAAGTGCAAACAAAAGATATTTGCTCCAATGCGAAATTAGGAAATTCACAATGTTTATCCTAAGAAAATAATTCCAAGCTAACTCTTCAGATGGGAATTTTTTAAGGGAAAGATGTATTCAAGTTCGAAAACTCAAGGCTTCAATTTTTAGCGACACCCCTGATAGTGAAATCTCTCGACGAAACCAACTCGATAACTGGATTTTAAATGTCTTCTGGAAAATAAGTTAGAAAATCATAACCTGGAGTTGAATTGAACTAATGACTATAAGTATGTGTGTAATTACCGGGGGTTGTCTCAAAAAAAGAAACAACACTTTAAGCGCCCTCTATTCACGAGAGAAAAAAGCAAAAACCTACATATTATTACACACCTGAAAAAGTGCATTTCGTCAGGTTTCTGACACCGAAAACATCTTTACAATAGGATGAATATTGACCGAGTTATGGCGATTGAAAAATTCCGCGTAATCCTTGAGTAGAAAAGCAATTTAAACATGCAACTCTATTTAGATTCACCCTGTATTTTCATTTAGGTTTCAAGTGTACAAGCCCTTGTAGTTGCTCTTGTATTCTTTACCTCTGAGTTGTGAATGGCATTGCATAGTTCCTTCTATTTTTCCTGTTCATTCTTCCTATTCTTTAGTTTACTCCTTTCAATATCAAATTCCACTATACACATATTGTCCCTTTATTTCATCAATACAAAGGGGGATCGTTTTGTGGTTTCAAAGCAATGTATATTCATGTATAAATTCATTCGTATATTTTCGTTTAATAACGTTTACGTTTCTTGGGAGCAGGCAACACCGTTTGGACAAAATGATTACGTTAATAGAACCACCCAACTGTGTACAGTCATCAACCGGTTTATCAATCGAAGGCATCAAACCACTGTGGAAATTACGTGTCAAGGTATTTTTTCTTGTTTCCCCTTAAATTTAGTGTTTTGTTAATAATTGTTTTCGTCCCTTCTTTTCGTGACTTCGGATTGAAGTTTTCTTACAATCTTCAAGTGAAAAGGGTCATTGCGGAGTATATTGCCTATCATGTAAACTGTTTGATTTGATCATTCATTTTGGTTTGAATTCAAAATCGTACCTCATCGTTCTATTGCAACTGTTTTGGCTTCTTTACACGATTGCTTTTTAGCATACGTATACTGGCCATCGTGATACCAGTTCGGTTTTTAAACACATTCTTACACCATAACGTCCCACATCTTATAATCCGACCCATTAATCACAAACTACAAACAATTCTCCAAGGGATATTACTTTGATTTGTTGAATATATTTAGTCCAAGCTCTATGGAGATCTGCGTAAACCACTCTTTAATAATCTTTGCCATTTGAATGGAGGTCATTCATTATTAACTTTGCAACGAGTGAAATGACTTTGACGTGCATGAGTTCGTGACTTGGGCCTTCGCTTATGATAATAAGTTAAATAGGCAGCGAATAACTGATTGTACCATTTGGGACCCCCGTGGTTAACCGGAGAGACTAAGGACTGTGGTCAATTGATAATCTTTTTTGAAGTATGTCGCGTGTTGCAGGCCAATTTGAAATTTCAACATGGGCCACTCCTTAGCGTATGAGCACGCGTTGTATTTAACCATTGTGCATTCAAATATCTTGGGTTTCAGCTTTAAACTTCCTCTTTCATGCATGAATGGTGAGAGTGTAAATAGTTTATGTTCCTGCTGACGAAAAACAAGATTTTGTGAGCCCTACAGGTTTTTATTTGGATGGCAACCTTACATGTTTTGTGAGAGCTATTTTAGGCCATCCCCAACTATGTCAAATACGAGTATATATAAGGTCTTTGAACTTCGTACCGTGTCGATATATAGGATATATTACGTTGGTGGGTGTTTATTTAACAATAAGAACCTATTCAATATGACGTCAGCACCAGACCATGTTGGTGGGGACATATGCATACATTCCAGGACTACAGTACATTAGCTGTCAATCGATTCCATTTTTTAGCGATTGCAAAGGGATCATTGACAGGTGTATGTATTGTAAGTACTGGAATGCGTCTATCTTGTCACCAACATGGCTGGCTTTTGAATTACGGTCTATACAAAATCAACGCAGACTCGGCCACACTTAATGTATATAAATTGCATGGCGGTATAATGTTCCGACTTGAAAATAAAAAGACTCATTCGAGTGCGGTTCGGGGGAGGGACACAACTATTTATTTTTGTAAATAGGCGTCAAGGGACGCCCATTAAATAGTGACGGTTCTTATGCTGTTTTTATTTTTCTTAGGGAGGAAACCTATTTTTCTTTTGACGTTATTTGAGTTTAAGAAAGGAAAACACTGTGTTAATGTAACTTTCAAGAGTCTCTCTCTATAAACATCCACCAGGATAAATACAATTATCGTGTACATTTTTGTAAAGTGGGCTTTATTTGTTTTCAAGGTACCCGTTGTTTTGTTAAAATTATCTGTACTTGTTCTTGCACTATTCTTCTCCCTATAGCGGTAATTAACAAGATGCTGAAAGTGCAACATATTGAAGTATTAGTTAATTAAATTTCAAGTCCTTCTTAGCCGATGCTATTTGCCTCACCTCACCAAATGCAAAGTCGCACCCCGTGAAAAATCATCAATATGTAGGTCACAACTTATATTTATTAGTGAACAAAACTTGGAAAATTGGATCTTGGTAGTCTATTATTAAACGTGTATATGTTGTCACAGTGCTGGAGTAGTTTGATAAATCACACACGCCATCACTACGAATAAAGCTATAAGGAGAGAGAGAGAGAGACGAGGGGAGAGAGAGAGAGTGAGAGAGAAAGATACGGAGAGAGAGACGGATTATCTCTATAATATTCTTATATATATATATATCTCTATATATATACTATTCTATATGAATCTGTGAATCACCCAAGTCCCTGATTTATATGATTGCTTTGTATATAAAAAAAGAGGAAACAGCGACGGATTTTTTAATGAAGATTTTTTATAAGACATTTTCCTCACCCACTGGTACAACACCACTGGTCTAAACCCTAACTTTCCAACTGTGTAATTAGTGGAGGATATGCTGCAACCCCGAAGCTGACGTAACACCAAGAATACTCTGGTTTACACACTCTTAAAATGTTCATTAAATCACTCGGCGTTTGACTGGCAGCTGGACTCACAACAGTAAAACGTACGTTTTCCTTTACAGTTATTTGCACGTATCCGAGTCCTTCCTACAGTCCATGTTGCACGTTTCAGTCCCAGCTCGCAGTTTTTTTTTAAGAACATTTTAAAGTGCACTATGGCGTGGAAACCTGTTCGGTCTTACAACCATCGGGTACTTTCACTTCCTCCAACTAGTAACTTTTGACGCGTGAATCTAGTTTTAAGGCCTTATTTCTATATGAGAGCTATTGAACAGTGGATGTCTACAGACGAAAAAACTTATAGCACAGAGGATTTCCATTTAAAAGTGCTCACTTGGGTGCACTTTGACTTACCGTGTATCAAAGGTTTTGAAAAAAAAATCTGATAGCCTCTAGCAATCGTAATACGAAAAAAAATCAGGGTTTTGAAAAACAAGAAGAAACTTTACAATTCCGAATACAAAGAAATGCTGCGTGATTATTTATGAATGCAGTGGAGTCTCTATACAAAAACCCATTGAAATTTGTCTCTTAGAAAATTGTATTCCACGAATTAGAATGCCCAAATTAGCTCTAGCATTCAGCGTTAATAACTGCAGAAAGCTGCGTGATAAAGTACAATGAGATTGAGTTTAAAATATCCAACTTCATACAATTCATATACGTTCCTTTGATTTAAAATTTTATTCCAGCATTGGAAAGTATAATTTTAAGGTCCCTTGTACGTGTTCAATATAACACGTTTATTGAGTTGGTATCGGCTGGGATGGTTACCTCAAAATAACGCCATTTAAAGTATCTCTTAAAGGTGCCCCGCCCGATTACAGCATACATGGTTTTTTTCTGTTTCGTGGGTAGGCCATCGAAACATACTTTAATTCCAAAATTTTCATTGAATCCGACAGGGCCGTTTGAATGTGAGCGGTAATGGTGTGTATTACAATGGCCCATAGAGTGCTGTACAGTATTCTGGTTAGCATAAACAAACCATATTTTGCCTGTATCATCGGGACGAGGTAAACACTATGAGCTGGTAAAATCGCAATTCCCTTGGCACCAATGCACGTAGCTTTCATTCAACCAACTGTATTGATAGAAATATGAGAGGTGGCGAATCAAAGAAGGGAGGGGGGAAGAGCAAAGAGAAGAAGAGGGATAGTCGTGGGTAAAATTAGAGTAAGAACGGACGGTGAGAGGATAATGTGCGTTGAAGGTGACAATCAAAATTAACGGGGTAAGGAAAAGCAAAAACGGATGACGTTAAGAATACACCCACCCTGTTTGGTTGGGTATAGATATAGGATACCCCAATCACACAAGGTCAGTTCATGTCAATGCATGGCCAAGTACACGCACTGAGACGGGTTCCTCCTTGGTAGATGAGCTTATTGTAACTCATATTGAAAGGAGTTACAAAATATTCTTCAGTAGTTGAAAAAAAAAAAACAAGCCCTGTCCAATGGGTACCCAATCTCAGGTTTATGGTGTGAAATGTGGGGTCGAGGCTGATGACGGTGGGGTAGTGCCCCTTTAAGAGTAGGCGGAACAGCATTCCAGACACTGAGGTGTTTGGAAACGTCAAAATCTGAAATATGCGTTTAGACAGTTGAGTAAGAGTAATTCTAGTCAAAGATCACCATGGAACAATCTTGAAATACAAGTTTTTCTTCATTAAAAAATCTGGTGGTGTGAGTGTTTAGGTACAATAAAATGCATCTCATCATATGTTCAACTATCGAGGACGACGAAATTGTCAGTTTTGTGCACTGTAAAGTCTACTTTACCGTGATCTGAGTACACTGACATTCCCTCTTCCCGCCTGGCACTACCTTACCACCTATGATAGGATTGTCTGATTTGGCTCATACATGACACCTAGGACAAGGACAGCTGAGATAGCCCTCTAGTACCAATCCATAGTGCTCTCTTCTTTATCTTTATTGTAAACCATACCAACATTCTTACATCTCTTGATTTGCCATTACCCCCTGATATTCCATCCCAGTACCCAATCAAAATAGTGCTAATATGCAGATAGATGGGCGCAGTGCTCCGGGGGTTCTCTACCTTTATTTGTCTAAGATTTTCGGTTCATGCCAGAGATTCCTTTTTTTTACGAAGTATATCAGACAATCATGGTGTTTCTTGATTATGTTCTATCAATGTGCAATCATCTGACTGGATTAACCCATTTGTATTTTGTATATAACATCGGTAGTTGTGTCCTAATACGGAAGCATAATGATCTTTGGACCCTGTAGATGAAGAACTTTATTCAAAAATCCTAAAATCCACAACCTCATGAATGCCATTTACATATTGATGCACTGATAAAGAGGTCTAATTATTTATGCAATTACAAGTTTTTTTTTATTACCTTGTGGAATACAATCTATATGTGATTTCGATCGAGCAAAATTAGTAATTTGTCGGGTAAAAAATCAAAATGCTGTATTTAATAAGCCTATCGGCATTATGACTTTCGTTGACTGCGCGATGTGCCGGTCAGCTGGAGGGTGGGTCATGATCCTCAACGCGACAAGGTTGCTGTAGTTCTCCAATGCTATGAACTTCGCCGCTACATGAATTCATTCGATGTTTCTTGTCTTTTACCACGTTAATTATTCTAATTGAAATAAAATATTTTGGCCAGTTTATACAAATGTGACAAAGCTATGAAGAGCACACAAAACTCAATAGCAAAGCATTTTGTGGTAACGGCAGAGTTCATCGCATTGGAAAACTACAGCAACCTCGTCGTATTTTCAAGATTTTAGGACACCCGAGATCGGCGTGATATTACCCACAATGCATCCTCAATTTTAATGCCGAATTCGCATATTCTACTTCGTGTGTCAATTTCAGAGATTCTTTTTGCTGAAAACACCATCAGAATATGACTTATGAGTACATTTCCTGATATATGGTTATTTTATTGTCCCTCAGAACAAAGAGATATAAAGGATATTGAAAGGTGTAATTGGCTATATCTCAATCGCGGTTCATATTGTAAGCGATTGTACGCGTAGTAGACCATTGCATGAAACTTACACAATTTCGTGTCGGTAACCAAACGCAACGCGGTTTTCTTTCAAATGAAATAAAAATATTATACAAATAATTAAATCGTCACGTGTCTAGGTAAAGGACATCAGAGAGGACGTATCTATGACGTGCCACATAAATAAGGTACTTTCAATTTATTAAATGGCTATTTTAAGCCATATCTTGTGGTAAGGCATGTCTTATAAGAGTTGCCTTATTCTGTCAAGTGTCTTGACAAAATTGTATTGTATTATAATACTTTAATTTCTATTATTTAAGATGAAAATACAAAACATGGCAGTCAAGACATAATTTTGCAGTTTACCTAATAGCAATCGAGGACATGTATGCCAATTTTTCCATAGAGTAATTGGTCAAATTTAAACACACATAATTATACACAGATAACATCACAACCAGCTCAATTTCTTACATATGTTTCTTTTTATTTGCAATGCAGCGTTGAATGACAAATGCTGCACCCCTCATGATAATTGAGACATAACGTTATCATGCCAAGCTAAAACTACAGGTGTTTTTAGTTTCCTCTGGAAATTGAATAAAACCCTAACTTTCGAAATGTTTTAAAAGTGCAATGAGAGATTTCACATAGCAGGTGTCCCTAAAAATATGAAAATTCTGATTTCTGCACTAATATAAAGCTTTCTATTAAAATTATCCCCATGTGAAAGGATTAAGCTGATAATCATATTTTGGGTACAAAAATTTTGAAATTTATAATTTTCTATAGGAGCAAATACTAAATTCAGCCTATGTTTTTAAATTGAAATTAAAAGTGAAACGAGAGATTTCAAATAACAGGTGCCCCTAGAAAATGTGCACATTCTGCTTTTGGCACTGGTATAAAGGATTGAGCTGAGAACTGTTTCTTTAGTACAAAAAATGTGAAATTTTTAATTTCGTATAGGAGCAAATAGGAAATTCAGCCTATGTTTTCTATTGAAATATAAGAATATACAAATCGTTATTTCTGTAACCAAATAAAAGGTAGATAATCCATTGAGTGTCCAATCTATAATACGAAATCGCTACATATCACAGAAAATATGTATGACTTGAAATCTCTCGTTGCACCTTTAAGCAAATAAAAAAAATCCCTTTGTTTTCACATTCAAGGCATTTCTGTAGCCAAATACAGGGTAAGAAATCTATTGGAGGTCTATCTATAGAAATCACTGCATATGACAGAATATATGGATGTCTTAAAATCTCTCCTTGCACCTTTAAATGTACGAAAATGATAGAATGAGGTAGGAAAAGGAAATTAAATAATTATGTTTAACCGTTGTACTTTGCAACCACAATTTCTCGTTAAAGGCTGACTCAGAGATTTCCCGATGAGGGCGCACTCAATTTTCAAACAAATCGTGTTTTTTGCATATACATAATGCTTGCCCATATAATAATCACTGTGTGAAATAACTAAGGTCAAATTGAAGTCCTTCATATAGAAAATCACAACATTTTTATAAAATTCCGGATCCGGAATTTTTGTTTTACACAGTATCCTATGGCACTGTGATCTATACATAAATGTGTACTGCATGAAAACGAAAAATCCGATTCATCTCTAACTTTCGAATTAAACATTTTAGGTGACTATCTTTAGTTCTATGTGAGTATTTTTAATTTGTACACCAAAAAAATTTCGAAATCTCTGATTACTGCACAATAATACAGACAAAATAAGTTTTATGTGCGGCTAAAACATTTTTTTAAATTTCTGGAAAAAAGTGTGCCATACCCACAAACAGGGTATGGCGGCCAAGAAGTCCCAATTTTAGACGTCGCCATTGGTTTAACACGTAAAGGCGAAATCTTGACGTAAAATTCTGAATTCTTTATATGTTGTCAAGGAAAATTTCTTATTCCAAAACCGTTGGAGCTG
>JAMKCH010007020.1:0-111727 GCA_023653785.1 Ophioderma brevispina
GTGTACGCCCCATAGGCACTGGTCATAGGCATTTGGTCATAAATGGCAATATTAGCGCATGCTATTTGTAGGAGAAGAAGGATTTCTTAGATTTTGGCCAAAATGACCACACTGACCACTAGGTGACCACTGGCCACAAACTGTGTATACCACATATGCAGCTTGGGTCAGCGGTCCTGAGCGAATCTGGTTAAAATCGGCCCAAGCGTTTGGCACTAGTCGCATTTTGAACAAAGTGAGAACACCAATCCAAGCAAGCTACAGATTAGAGCTGTTGAAATGTCAACACAACTCGCCATTTCATAACTCCCTTAATGACTCGTGATGGGTTTTGTACCTTTCCAGAAATTGGTTGAACTTGCTTTCCGCAAAACCTGCATTACGGCAAAACCTGCTTACGGCAAAACTTGGTCGTTTGAATATAATAGGGGCGTTTGACCATTTCTATACCTTACGGACTTTGTAGTGTTTGGCAATGTTTAGGCCATACCCCTTTTTGAGCTTATTACCCCCTTTTAAGTTTTTTACGTCGTTTGTGTGAAACACCCCCTTTTGGCCCTTTTTGGGCCATACCCCTTTTCGAGTTTATTACCCACCTTATGAGTTTTTGATGTCGTTTGTGTGAAACACCCCCTTTTGGCCCTTTTTGGGTTATACCCCTTTTCGAGTTCATTACCCACCTTATGAGTTTTTGACGTCGTTTGTGTGAAACACCCCCTTTTGGCCCTTTTGGCCGCCCATATCTTCCGCCTGTCTGCATAACATGTACTGTTTGAATGATTAGACGAGCTTGTGAATACGGGCAACGAGATTCACACATCTTGGTCATGAAGGTCATCATCATCATGACCGTCTCTGCCAACTTTCTAGGAAAATCGTGCATTTCAAGTTGGTGCACGAACAAAGTAAGTAGTTAAATCAGGGAGTCTATAATGATGTAGTGGAAACTCACCCCGTCTGAATGAGGCCTCGATCTGGCTAACCCGCAATGTTGAGGGCAGTAATCAAATGTCGGTGGACTTGATGAGCACCTTACACCACTGGCGAGTGCCAAATTGTGTAAAACGTTTTTCTATGGAGTGTGAACTGCGCACTGTGATGAGATTGCGATTTATTCCGTATTGAAATACGTTTTTACACAATTTGGCACTCGACGACGCTCTTAAAGGGGCATTTCGTGATCCACAGCCTCGTCCCCCGACTTACCTAAAAAAATTGAGATCTTTATATCATCTGAACCCAGAGGGTGTATTGACTCAATCCCACAATACACCAGTTTTGGGAAATTTCACCTCAACAGGGTCATGTGATCCCACAAAAATCCTATTCTTAATACATAAAAATCCTGACTTCTATGCTCATTTTCGCCCACAAAGCATTAGTACTTAGGAAATTTTTAGCATGATTATGACATGTCCTGTAGTTCTTAAACTTTTGGAACACTTTTTATCCCTAAGTACTGACATAAGTTTTGTACAGTACAGTATAGGCACATTGCAATGCATTGTGGGATTGATTCAAAACACCATCTGATCTGAACCGTTAGCCTTAGTAATCCACGTGTGCCCAATCTTATAATACGTGCAAATTCGGCCGTATCTGTAAGAAAATTCGCAATTTTGTATTTTCTGTTCGCAAACGGACAGAAATTACAGCACAGTAGTCGATGGGACCGTGGGAAACGAGCAATTGCTCATAACACAAAACCGCAAGATCGGGATCAGCTCAAATTTTGACAATAAGCTTTTCTTAAGGATATCTAGTGATCAATGAATAAAACAGTGATGTACATAGACATGAAGCAAGCAGCTATGGGCTAACGATAATGAAAGCCCAAGACACACGGTGCTCAATCATCCTCATTCATTCAACATTATTAAAACAAAATACAGGCCTTTACTAGCTTTTACTAATTACACAGTATAAGATACTGAACATTATTATGTAATAAATCAGTCAGATACTGAACATTAGAATTAGCAGGAAATTAAACAAGTTGACAGGCCCAAATTAAGCACCTATATGCAAAATGAAACTCAAAAACCTGCTCAAGTTTCATCAAATGGAATTCGATTAGCCTTTCTAGGCCTGCTATCAACATTACCAGGAAATTAAAAAGGAAACCTGCGTAGTTTTTCTTTGGATATTCTACAACCTGGTAATACGATTCCTTTGGTAGCTCTTTTGGTAAGGAGCTCAACACAAACAGAATAGTACATAAGTTCAAATAAAACCCTCGCACAGGGTTAAGAGTGCAGCAGAAGAACTTAAAAGACATACGCGTCTATTATTATAAACCTAAAAAGCTTAGAAGTCTTGTTAGAAACAATGTTCACTTGAGAATCAAATGAGACGGCCTTGCTGAGAGTCACGCCAAGCACTTAATCATGGTATTCAAGCTGTATAATATTGGAGACTTAGAGCTGGTCATGTGCATGGCAGAGCTTTTGGAAGATTTTTAAGTCTTAGACGCAGGCAGACGATGGCAGCCAATACTCACGCAAATACTAGTAGATTACAACAATACAAGCTACAAGCCACAAACTGATTTGGGCGCTTTGACTCCCTTGACCATGTTGACCCATTTACAACATCGTCCTCGCGTTATTAATTTCATATATAAATATTAAAAACCCTTGCCGTTGGAACCCTTGCAGTTCCAACGGTTTTTGGATTAAATATATATTGCTTGATAACATATACAAACTATCAGTGATTTGATAAATGTCTGTAACAAGTACGGGTAGCCTCACATGCCCTGTAAATGATAAGACCAGAAGCAACCTAATAAGCACAAAATCGGATATTTTAGTCATTACTGTCCGAATGGACACTTACGCGTAATTGAATAGCTTTGAATGGAGACTCATAATCTTTGAAGACCGCCGTTTTCTTCCTTTTTTGGCAATTCTTCACTTGGAAAAAGTAACGTTTGAGAATTATACAGACTTATCCTTCAATTTTATGCATTTCCTGCAAATTTCAAATTATTTTGACTTTTTCGGGTAAATCACTGATAGTGTCTTTAAGGTATCGGGTTTACGAGTTAGTCATCTGGATGAAGGTCGTCCCTTGATAAGTTCCAAATTAACATTGAAAGCTCACTTCTTTGCATCTATACCTTCAAAGCAAGAGATGGATTGCCCTACGTTTTACAAAGAGAATAAGAAAGTAGTGTAGTAATTAGAATTAAAATTAATGTAGTAATTGAAATTAATTTTCTCTTACACATCTTACAGAGTTCTTTTCAAGGTCCCGACAGTCAGGGAGTACGCTTTGGCGTTAGCAACTTTGTGTTTGACAACATCCCTAACTAAGCTACGGCTACACACTTGTTCCACTTTGCGTCCTCGTATGCTTAAATTCTTGACTCCGGAAACCGTGATAGTCACTTGCAGCTACTTATCATCAATCCTCGTAGGTAAAGATTCCTCACGTCTTACCGCTTGAAGGTCTTGACTTGGTTATGGCCTTCTTTTGTCTGGTAGCAGTAGATGAGCATTCCTGCCTAAGACTCTTTCGTGACTTGAGGTTTGTATTAGGACGCAGATTTCTCGCTTCATCAGAGAATAGTAGGCCTAAATCGAGTAGAAGTGCTGTCAGGAGGACTGGTTCAGTTTTATCTGCCTTTGTCCTTTAAAAGCAGTTATCCATGGGAACCTTGTTACAAACTCGCTGGGTGGTAGTTCGGGTCGCATCCTTACAAGTCTTCTGAAATGTGTAGATCTTGGATCTGCCGAGTGACCTGTGACTTTTGGTTGTTTCAGGTATGGATTGTGGCGACCCAATTTCCGAACTTGGGAGGGGGGCTTGTGAACGGATTTTTGTCTGCGAAAGTTGGGTTTGAAGAACTTAATTTTTAGAAATTTGCAGGCTTGGGAGCTGAAAATTGACTAAAATTCAGCTCTGAGGCAACCATTTCTGAAAGGGGGACCTTAATACCTGAATTATGCTTCAACACTGGGGGTGTGGGAACTGTTTGGAGCTACGCGAATGGGGGTCTTAAGCCTGGGCCGCACATCCCCTTACCTCTTTCCACTGCCATCCTCCCGAGCTTTCCTCTTTAACTCGAGCTTCCGTTACTTGCAGTAGTTATTCTCACATTATTCTTCGTATTCACTGAGATCAAATCATTTCAAATTTTATTTCCTCCTCCGTAACAATAATAATAAAATCCAAATTTATAAAGCGCAAGCACAATTAAGATTGTCTCGATGCGCGCTCGAATACAAAGCAACAAGTTATATGAAAAATAACTTCATGGCGGGTATTCTGAAAGGGAGAACTAATTTTAGACTGGGTTTAAACCGGGTTAGTCCTACAAAGAGACCTTTTTTCTCCAACATACTCTAAAAGTGTGCTGTAACGGGTGAGAAAATTCCTTATTGATGGGCCGTTGCAGCCCCTCCATGAGGACTTTTCTCACCCGTTACATTTAACTTTTCACATATTTGAAAGGAAGAAACTGTCCCCTCTTGTTGGACTCACCCTGGTTTAAAACCAGGTCTAAATAGTCTCCTTTTCAGAATACCAGCCAATGACACAAAGCAAAGCAATGCAACACAAGCAGCAAGAAAATGCCAGTTGAAAACAAAGTCATTGATTGCCTCTTTGAAGAGATGTGTTTTAGCAGGCTCTTAAACTTGGAGACACTGGAAGCTTGTTGGATATGATCTGGAAGGGCGTTCCACAGCCCCGGAGCGGCTATACAGCAAAAGTACGATCTCTTGGCAGCGCCTCAAGAAACAGCACCATATATTTCACTAATTACCATACAATTTGTAAAGTCGCAAATATATCTGTGGGCCCTTATGTCGAGAAAAAGACGTTCTTTGTACAGATAACGAGATTTACGACTTGTTGACATTTGAATAACATCTTGAGTACAACGATGCAACTTTTTTAAAATATTCAGGGGGGTCGGCAAGATAGCGTCGTTTTTGGGCCGTCCCATAGGTTTCACTTAATCACTAAAACTTTTTGACAACCCAAATTTCTAAAGTCCGAAATATGTTTTGATAGCAATATTTTTCCACTCAACATCCCGCTGAGTTGAAGATCACTCCATCGATTTTTTTTTGGTATGAATAACATACAAACGGGATGCGCGTGTTTGAACGGGCTCGCTTGACCTCATGGTCAATCGCAGGGTCACCGTTAATTATAGCTGCGGAAACATGTACCAGGCCCTGTACCAGGTAGCCCCATGGTAGCCCATGCACCACCGGGAATCATTCGTTGACCTGCATGTACCAACCTCTGCATGCGGTCTTTAAAAACGATTTGATGACAGTTTTGCAGCACATTATGCACCACCGTCGAAAAGCAAGGCAATTTAAACGTCGGGCTCCGTACGGGAATTCCCACTCGCCATGCACTCACCCCCTGGAAAAAAAATTTTTCCCCCCCCCCCTATTTATAAACGCTACAGTGACTTCAATTCCGGTCATGTTCAGCTCGTCCCAATGACTCGTGTGGCAGTTTTTGCGCTATGAATGAAGCTTGGCCGCCACCGCCTGTAAAATATAGCGTTTTTCCCCTAACAACACTTCCAGTCATGTGACTAAGCCATGCATTAACCCGGATATGATCAGGACGTGAGGGGGGGGGCGTTGTCCAATGTGAAGCAAGCCAGACCCATTAAAATGAACTGTCTTGTCATTACAGGATTTCATTCAGGATTTACAAATGTGCAAACATAAGCGAGTACAAATACATAGTCACTTACTTAATCTGGTCTTTTTACCTACAAAAAATGTTCCAGCTTAGTCTTATTCAAATTCTGCACCCCCGTCCAATAATCCTGGTGTACGGCATACTGGGCTGTACGTCTATGAAATAATAGGCATAAGTGTTTCAAATGGTCCTTAGGTTGTAAAGGGTACTTTTAACAAATATGTCATCTATACTACAAAGTTGTGACTTGAAGAGAAATCAATGGTCATCAACCTTGCAAATTAATGATCAATAGTGATCAATCGGGGGGGCACTCAACTTATTTCAGGTAAGGATGTGCTGCTGTAGGGCTGCCCCGTGGGCTTTCGAACTTATTTCAAACCTTGCGAAATGGGGGGAGGGGGAGGCGTGCGACCTTAAACATGCTCAAAGGAACCCTTGGTGACTCCCGCACAGCGGAAAAGGGGGTCTTAAGGGCCGCCACATAACCCCGCGTACCACCTGTACAGGTCCAAAGTTGCCCCCCGATCAATCTTTTACATTGGCTCGTGTTATTTCGAACCTACGTTGGAGAAGAGTTTTCCCAATCAAGGGTATTGGAATTTGCAATATTACTCATTTTGTCGTCTGAGTCCTATTATCCATAATACAGTGTGTCCAATTTTCAAAGTAACGGGAGTCCAAGATTGAATAAAAAGATGTGTTTCAGAAGGGTATACCCACATGTTGTGTTATGGGAATATGTCGATCTAATCTCTTTATCACAAATTCATGAGCCACAGCACAGACAAACCTCCATCAGTCGGAATTCCTTCCACCGTGCGTTAGAACACCATCTGCAACACTGCCTTGACTTAAAATTGCTAAAACTCTATCACATTGCCCTTCGGTTTTAGAAAAGGGATTCGTTCGTGATGTCAAGCAAATCACACTGTCAGGTTTACCTTTCATTGTATGGACTACTCCCCTGGAAACTTCCACACACAGGTCATTATCCTTTACATAATGGAACTTGTAACTTGAAAATGCTACACTACGATCTCGTGGATTAATAATAAGAATTCATGTTTTAATTGCTGCTATATTGTTGATAGCATTGGGCATAAAAGACGGGAAGAAAGGTTAAACGAAAACCAAAATACAGTGTTCAAACCATTCCAGCGATTGGCCAAAATCTAGGGCAAATTTGCCCTGAAATGTCATCAGTCTCCCTAATCACCAATAGCAGCGTCCTACTCGGACATCATACTTTTGATCACCAGAGAGAACAGTCCAAACAATTTTTTTTTTTTTACCAATTCACACTATCATTTTCTATCAGTTTTCCAGTTCAACAGGTGCTATCATTTGGGTCCCATAGAAGAATGGAAGGCAAAAAAAATGATAGTGTGAATGGAGCTTTAAACTCACAACATTTTTGTGGAAGAGCGTTCCCAATTTTCTGTAAACGATACCATGCGAACGACAATGCTAAAAAAGCGTATGTTGTCATTAAAACAAACGTGCGTAATTAAAAGGTGGCCGTTAAAAGTAACATTTCTATTTCGATTGACATATTATATTTGTAATGAATTGTTACAATAAATTATTTTTAGATTTAAATAGGTTTAGAAATAACTGGCAAATTTTGAGGAAAGTTCCGTGTAGATCAGCGCGGTAAGCCAAGCAGTTTTATCACAATGAATTTTTATGGGCTCCTGAATTTGTTGGCTACCATGGCTACAAGGGAGAAGGGTGATGACTGCGGGGATTCTTCATGAACGGGCTATTTAATTTACAAGGATCAAAACGTTTCCGCCTAGTGGTATGCGGTGCAACTGTAGATCCTGTGATTTTAAAATTCGCGCTCAGTCAGCATTATTATGGTGTTTTTGCATCTAGCGATTACGCAACCTCTCTGTGAGCGATGTGCAAATTTTCAACATCCTATATCCCTAACGTCCCTAGAGGAAAGTCTGATGATCACCGCAAAAAAGGGAGCTCAGCTTGCGTTATCTTTCTTGTGGCAATTTCCCCCTGACCCAAGGCAGGGGTCCCTCCGTATTTTTCAAAAGTGCAATTAAATGCAATTATAGGAATGTGGCTGCCACTGCTACATAATTGTAAAGTTGATAGCCCATATGTAACTTATTTGTCTTTTGGCATTGGCAAAACATGACAAATTATATTTCAAGTCATATGCTATTGCTGCTAAGAGGTGGTCTACAGCAACACGATAACTTAGCCTAACTCCGGCAACTAGCATTGCTGGAGTTCTGTCCAATTAGGATGAATTGAAGCTTTTGCCCCATGTGTTTATTATATGGGACACATAGGATACACTTATACTTGCCATACCAATGCTCCAAGTTGATGGACACTCTTGTAATGGACATGCAGAGGGTAAGGTAATAGTAGCAATGTCTATCATCACGATTATAATTGTGTTACTGAAAAGTCGTCAAGATCTTCAGTGAGAGGCCCATACTTGTTTTCGCCATATTCACACTATGCTTTAGCAATGGCATCAGAAGTTGCATTTACTACAAGGTGAGTAAAAAAAATTGATCCTGATTGTGTCCGCCATTTTGAATTTCTAAGTAAAATATTGTCTTTATTTTTCTGCAAAAGTCATTGACATCGGTTAGGTATATACCAAGCTACAGTCGTTTGAATCAAGTAGTCGGTTTTGCGCTCTGTCCACATATCCACATTGAAATGATCGACGTTCAGCGAAGCAAATCAGTGTCCAGAAGAAAATCGAGCTTTCTATTGACTGCCGAATATATACAGTGTGAGTCAAAATGTTTGTTCCCCAAATATCCTGATTTTTTCTTGTCAAACTGTGCAAGGTAGCTCTTAAAATTGTAAATACTTCAAAAGTATATTTAAATAGCTTTCACAGGAATTCTGAATTTTTCATTTTGGTTCAGGCAATCAATATCTGCACTCATTTAAATAAAGGCCCTCAGATTTTCCTTTGTACAAGATTCTATTGATTTGGTATTAAATTGAGTGCAAAATTTAAGTGGGATACCTAATGTGTACTTTACACACTCTGGTGGATAAATGGTAATAAATGCCCCAATGAGTATCACACAGACCAGTTATCAAGTTGGGATTAATGCAACAAGTGCAATTATATTTTGACTATTTAGATTTCTTCAAGGTTTGTAATGAACTCGTTTTATCTATTAACTAAGACAAAACAAAAAAATATTGAAAAAACACCAGGTTTCAATTTAAGTGATACACCTTAGTTGGCTAAAGGTCAAAGGTCAGACTTTTTTTGGAACAATTTTCTTTCATGATAAATATTAATAATTTTGTGCTTCACTGTGGTGAATAAATGCTACAAACAAGAAAGTTCTTTGCCTATCTCGTTTTTCTGGATCCTGGTTTGTGAATTACACTGTTAACATGTTTACTCATCTTCTATGGTATACTGTACTAAATTTGTACACTCGGCATTTCGGGAGCCCTCTAAAAATGAGGTCATAACTTGAAAATAAAATGCATGAATCTCGGGATTTTTGACAAGGTGATTAAGAAGTAATGATTTGTTAATATAAAGTATATAATAATATTCTAAAAAGATTACAAATATTTTGAATATTTTTTGATTAATCGGGGAACAATCATTTTGACTCACACTGTATGACGCTACTTAACCCTACAAAATTCACATTTTACCATCAATGTCCTCTTAACGTTTCTAGGTCCTCATCAGTCATAAAAATCATATCAAAAATAAATTAACTTGATATCAGGGGTTGCATTAGAGGAAATTGCACCATACACACTTATTTTAAGGTGTTGGTGCACCAATTGATATTTCTGGATGCTTTAAGGGTCATCACGGGCATTTTTGCCTATCACTTTAGGTTGGAATCTGTTACTGACGATTTTGACCCTCAGTTTAAAAGCTTTCACAATCCCTGCTTGATACATGTATCAGTTTCTGGAAGAGTTGAATGAATCATACCATGATGGAACAGACATCGGTGACAGCGTTTTGAGGTTTAAAGTATTGCCTATATTTGTAGACCAAAATATATCACATCTTGGAAAAGTATTTCAAATAAAACTTAGCATTATCACTTACTTTTATACTTTTAAGATACCACTTATTTGACTTAATCATAGACATACCCTTATCATCATTTTGGGGAGTCATTTCCTTAGTTGGCCGCTGTGCATTAAAAAGAGGGAAAAAGCTGACTACTTGATTCAAAAGACTGTAGCTCGGCCTATAGTTAACCGATTGGAATTATCTTTGCAGCAAAATAAAGATAATGAAATAATATGCTCTCCGATTTTACCACATGTTAGAAATATAGTATTCAAAAATTCAAAATTGCAGATAAAATCAGGGTCAATTTTATTTTTACTCACCCTGTATAGCTTATAAGGACATTTTGTCTGTATTTGGGCAGATTACACATTATGTAAAATCTATTATTTACCTCATATATAGATCCCTGTCATCCGATTGGTTAAAAGTGGAGGCATAAATTCAACTAGCTTCAAGAATTGAACCAAAAATGAACTATGCCCTGTGTCAGGGACACCTCTTTCCAGCGTAAAAGACTGTCGTACGAACTACTCATCCGTATTATGAGTGTACATATTGAAGCTGGTGTAAGAGATGAATATAAGCAGACCATTTTGTTTACTCGTACTGTGAAATGGCTGAATCGCAGCATCAGTTACTGTATTCATGCTTTTAGCTTGTAGATGAAGATCTGAAGGGAATCAGAGATAGGCCTACAGCTCAAAGGGCTAATACCAAACGGCAGGTAAAATACACCGTGAAGATATTTGAGGATTATAATTTGACACCGATGTCGATGACGCGGCCATCTGCCAGGCCATTGTAAAGTTGCTCCGAATTCGGAGCTGCGATCCTCGAGTCACGGGAAATTAATGAAATTGCAAGGAAAATTGTACGCGTCTTGCCGACAAAAAATGGCAAAAGCGACACGGCGATTAGTTTGGACTTCCCACATTCACTTCCTCACACAAGGAAAGGTTGGTTGCTAATCTCAAAGTTTTGGACCCTAAGTTAAACAGGAATAAGAAACCCTCATGCATTGATCATGCATGCACGCCATTGACATTGGCCTACACATGATATAGGTCTTGTGGTAGCATATCCGGTGAAACCGGATTGGAAGTTAGCCTGTATTTTCTTAGTGTATATTTGTCCACAAATAATGAACCAAATGGTTATCCATAGCTCTCTGCCTCACATTAATTTCCATATTGTCAGTATTAATTATGCTAGTCATGTCATGAACATGACAAATAGTTATCTCTTTGGAAAGGTCAGACCTGCTGCCAATCCGCGTGAAGACCGCCACGGAGGTCACGTTACTTGCCCAATCAGCGCAACGGTCCACTGCGTGTTCAGGTATACGATGTATGAATCTATCACCTGATGTGGTGTATCGGGAAAACGTCAGTCGCGGTTCCTGTGATAGGTGCATACGACGCATTGCACGAATTGCTTGTTCGTTTTCAAGATTCCTACATTTTGGAGCGGGCAAAGTTACATATTTAAATGCATTTTTGTGTTGAAATATCTCGTAGGGAAGCTAAGCAGAAAGCCTGGAAATCGGATAATTCGGGTTGTGTTAGCTTAAGTTTATGATGAAATATTGTCGAAAATTGGGGGGGAGATTTCGTCAATTCTACTCGTCCACACATTCGAAAATTGAAGTCAGTATTTTGTAATTAAGTAAATGAATTGGTCAAGATAGCTTCTGATAATAAATTTTGTTTCTAATATCATCGTTAGGAGGTAGGTTACGTCATGTAAATAGGTATACGAAAAGGTGACAAAATTTAATGCGTGAAATAGAGACGCAACGAAAGTGTGCAGTTTACCGTCAATGACCTGAAATTCGAAAAATCACTTATTTTATTAGATTCAGCCAGTTTATCAACAACATATTTATAAATATAATCACCATTTAATATAGAAAGATTAAAATGACTATTGCACATACCTAAAATTACAAAGGGCAGGGGAAAAGCTAGGACAAATGGATACCCGACCAGCGAGTCTCTTGCAAGGCGAGTAAAAAGTGGGGATGGAACTGGAAAGACAACCGTCGTACCATAAGGAAAACGAAATTTACAATTCAAAAACACTGGTGGTGGGTTCATCCATGTAGGTTCAAATTGGAAACAAATATGCTGAACGACGTACAAATAACAATTTTTACCGATTTTCTTTAAACAGTTTGATTACATCAGAACCCGAGTATTTGATGATAGTTTCGGGTTGTTGATATGTGGTCAAAAAGAAAGATAACCCCTGCTACCTATTTCCAAAATGGCCACAGCATTCAAAATTTCATACCTTTATCAGAGAGGTCATTAACAACGGCTGTGGTTGTATTGTTAAATTTTCGAGAATGGGCGCTCTGAATATTTGTATCGAAGGGGATTGTAAGCTCAATAATGCACAATTCTTCCTTTTAGGCCAGTGAACGACTAAATGGCGTTGAGAAGTAGGCAAAATATCTGGGGTATGTTGTTGCTTTGTATTGGCCAGAACCATTGGCCAGACAAAATAATGTTAAAGTCGGGTGAAGGCTTAAATAGGGAAACCAATCGAGAGCACCGATCGTGACGCATGTGTATTACCTTGACAAGCTAGGCTTGCAACAATTTTTAGAACATGGTTAAGGTATGAGTTATATTACAAAGAGGGGGCACTTGAGGTATTTGACGACCTAAGCGCCACCTACCAAGGTTAGCTTAGCGTGGAAGAAATCTGTGCATGCATGAGGCACAAATTGGAGAGCTCCTTTTGGGAGTTCATACATGATACGCTTCCAAGTGAAACACGAATTTTCAAGGTGTAACAGTTGCAGGAACTGACCTGGACAACAAGATCCTTAACTTTGTTATTCCCAAGGAGAAGAATTTCTTCAGTAATGAGATCTTTGGGACATTAGAAAATGTTCTTTTAGTCGGGATAGGTTGGCAACTAGGGGATTTCTTTAAGAGCCCTCAGAGCCTCATGGGAAAGGGTTTTTGACTAGAACTCACGATTAGAAAATTCTGTGAGTAATTTTCTTATACCCAATTGGATAACAGGGCATCCTGAACTTTTGAATCTAAACTCCTTTTAAGGTGCACAAACGCTGCTGCATAACATTCTTTATATATGAGATTGTTACTCAGTTCCCGAGACCCCCGATGCCATTTCACTGTTTGGTACTGCACTGCGCACCTGAACTGCCTATTAGCAGAGTAGAACAATAATTATAATGTTGTTGTGATTTACTTTTAACTTGTAAGAAGTTAGAAACGATCAAGACATTATAATATTTTTCTCTTAATTCATGAGGATTAATTTCATGTAAACTTTAGGTCATTCACTGTGTGCTACTGACATGCGCACTGAACTGCAATAATTTGGAGAGTAAAGAAAAATATAAGAGGTTTGTTATTATGTAAGACGTTTAATGAGTTAGGAGCGATGAAGACGTTAATATTTTCGCTTCAATTGTTTAGTTTAGGAGAGAGTGAATCCATGTTGATAGTTAATATATTATATTTTATATTTAAGAAGGCCCATGTTCCTTCTAAATGATAGGGGAAGATGTTATTCTTCTCTTTATGCTTTGGAATCTTAATGGTTGAATAAAAATAAATCCTACATATTAAAATAATCTAAAGACACATGATCACTTTCCCCTTGTAATTAAACATTTTTATAAGTTACTCACTTTTTTCCAGCAATTTATGGATTTTGTGAATTAATTAAATTGTTTGTCATTTTTGATGTTTTGCGGCAATAATAAATTTCCCAATTACGATAATTACCATTCTGTAGGGAGAGTTAGGAACATGCTCTCATGGAATAATATTAGAATGCCCCATGTAATGACAGATATGAATTTCTTATTGTATTATGATTGAGATACTGGGAACCTATTGCCCCTCCCTTTGAGTTAATTTTAAATGTGTAACTTTAGGCTGGCTGTACTCACATAATAGCGATGGTGACATGAAGCGTAGGGGGATTGTGTGATAAAATAAATAATACAGCCATGTAAACCCTTAGTTATTACTATGTACTAACCACGTTTATTTCAGCAGAAGAGGTAGGGTGGATATGAGATTGTTGGTGGGTTTCCCTACCAGACATGTGTCACATCAAATGTCACAATTAAAATGTGTCACATCCAATGTCACAAATTAAATGTTTCACATCCAGTCCACAAATTAAAATGTTCACATCCAATGTCACAAATTCTAAAAGCTGTCACATCCAATGTCACAATTAAATGTGTCACATCCAATGTCACAAATTAAAATGTGTCATCATCCAAATGTCACAATGGTCACAAATATATAATGTCACATTATGTCACAAATTATGTCACCATTACGTCAACAATTGTATTTGAGCAATGCAATGCTAAAGGCCGGGCACCTAACGGTAGTGATCGGCGTCTGGTTGGAGGTAATGGCTTAGTCTTTGAATAGATAAACAAGTGACAATGAATATTATGTACAATGCATGCAAAAGGGCAGCACCTCACTGTAGTGTTCGGCGGCTTGTTGAAGGTAATGGCTTAGCCATTAATGAATATTATGGTTCTGACAATGGCAGAGAAAGGCAGGACTCATGAGTGCTCGGGGCTTGGTGGAGGAAATAGGTTCTTGGCCTTCAGTAACTAATAACAAGTGACAATAAATATTTTATGACAATGCATGCGAAAGGCAGCACCTAACGAGTAGTGATCAGAGGTATTGTGGAGGGACATGGTAGCTTTTTTAAAAATCATAACGTGACAAATAATATTAGTTGACAATGCATGCGAAAGGCAGGCCCTCACGGTAGTGCTCGCGTATTGTGGAGGTAATGGCTACCTGTAATAAATACATAAACAAGTGACCATAATATTATTATGCAGGCAGCAGAAAGGAAGGCACCTCACGGTAGTTATCGGCGTCTTGTTGGAGGAAATGGATATAGACTTAATAAAATAATAAACAAGTGACATAAATATATGTGACATGCTGCGAAGGGGGCACCTCACGGATGTAGTGTTCGGCGTTTGTTTGGAGGTAAATGGCCTAGCCTGTATAAATAAATAACAAAGTAAACAACAAATATTATGTGACAATGCATGCCGAAAGGCAGGCACCTCACGGTAGTGATCGGGTCTTGTTGGAGGTAATGGCTTAGCCTTAATAAATAATAACAAATGACAATAAATATTATGTGACAATGATGAGAAAGGCAGGACCCTCCCGGCAGTGTTCGGGCGTCTTGTGGAGGTAATGGCTTGATTAGCCTTTAATAAATAAAATTGTTACGTTTAGATATAGTTGCACCACTATTGTAAGAAAATCCAAACGATGTTTTTTCTTCAAGAAATTGAAAAGCCAAAGGGAAACATGAAAGAAACATGGAAACTATAAATAACATCATTGTCGCGGCCAAGGAACAACTCCTTTAAACAGTTCAAATCCCAACAGGAGAAAGAAATTATCACTGATCCAAAAAGTATAGCTGACGGGTTTTTTAATGATTGATTTCTTTGTAAATGTTGGTCCTGGTCTAGCTTCAAAATCAATAGTACTGGTAAAGACTTTTATGATTATTTGAAAAATCCTTCTGATGTTGTATGTTTATGAAAACAATGTGGAGACTGAGATTATAAAGTATTAAATTAAATTCAAATCCGAATAAGAGTGCAGGTCACGATGATACTGGGAACCTTGTTGTTAAAAAAAAGGGCAGTGAAATTGCTCTGTTGACCTCTTACAAGATATTCAATGAATCTTTTTCTAATGGTATAGTCCCAGATAATCTCAAAATGATACTAAAGTATACCTATTTACCAAAAACGATGATGCTGAAGAATTTTCAAATTATAGACAGTTGTTGTCCTTCCATGTTTTTTTTCAAAAAATCCCTTGAACGGTTGGTTTTTAATAGGTGCATTAAATATAATTGAGGCTCATAATATTTTAATAACAGCAATACGGGCTTCAGGTAACCATTAACATACATGGCAGTTATGCAATAGTGATAAAAGCAACCAATGCTGTTGAAAAAGAAGAGGAAAACATCAATAAGTATATTTTAGACTTGTCAAATGCCTTTGACACCATAGATCATAATATTCTGATTTATAAATTGAATTTTATGCCGTTCAGAGGTATGTATATAATGGTTCAAAGTTAGTAAGTAACAGCAGAAAACCAATATTTTAAATAAATGTAGTAGATCTGACCTTAAAGAAATATTATTTGTGGTGTTCCCCGGGTTCAATATTAGGCCCTTTGTTTCTAACTGTATGTGATATAACTACTACTTCGAATTTCTGGGTTTTTTACTATTGATGATGACGCAACAATTTTATATTCACAGATGTATGCCGAGTCAATTAATCTAATTAAACCATTGAGCTACTGAAGTAAGTAATGGTTTTTAAAGAATACAAGACTCTCCCGTCAATGCTGGCAAAACCAATTTCATGCTTCTGGGGACACCTTTAATGACAAAACGTGATCAAGAAAATGATAAATACTGATCAACTTAAGAGTCGCCGAATGTAAGGTGATTTTGGATGTGGAAGGATTTGACGTGTTTTAAAACAACAAATTTTTAGGACTTAGTAATTGATGAAAAGTTAACGTGGCAATATCATATTGCTAGTATTACCAAGACGTCTTCACGAAAAATTGGTGTTATGAATAAGCTCAAAATATACTGTACCAGATAAAATTTGTATTCTTGTATTTTCTGGGTTATACCATTACATTAATTATGGCATTCTGCTTTGAGGAAGCAGGCGTATAAATCATACTTAGAACAATAGGATACACAAAACTACAAAAAGGGCGCTACGAGAGAACAAATTATTCGGTTAGCCATTTATAGAGTCACCACTGGTCCGCTGATTTGTGAAAATAACATCTTGAGTTTTGAGAGTATAAGTTGAAATGGTGTTTTTATGTATAAGTTACTCAAACAATTACTTCCTGCAGGATTCAACCAACTTTGGTATGGTAAGATCCCAACTCAACAATTATACAAACAAGATATCGTGATAATTATCAAACTAATAAGAATAACAGAACTTTTTTAGATCACTCGATTAGAATTGGGCCCTTAATTTGGAATGCAATTCATAATCGGGACATCAAATTACTCTAATATCGATAAAGAATTTAAAAATCACTTACAACAGAATAGATTTCAGTTTATCCATGATGAATCTGGAGCTTGGTGTGTTTGTTCTACTTTTTCTATAGTTGTTTCTTAAGCGTTCCTCTCCATATCTCGCTTCCAATGCTAAATATTTCCTCTCATTGCTGATGCTCCATCTTATATTGTCGTTGCGGTATATGGTGAGGAGCCCTGAAGATTTGTTTTTTTTATTGTCTTTCATGTTAACTATGTTATGTATAGAAGGGCAGTCCTCGCTGGCCTACTTGGTTTGACGGTTCCGCATAATCGTCTTGTTTTGTATTTTGTTTTGATTTTGTGTATATTTTTGTTGTTGTTATTTATGTATGATTTGTAGATAGTTTGTTGATATTATGGAAATAAAGGAGAATTTGAATCTTAACAAGTGACAATAAATATATGGGACAATGGGGCGATGCGAAAGGCAAGCGACTCGCCTAGGTTCTTGATATCTTTGTAGGGGCAAAGCCCCTGGGTCCTGATATCTTGTTAGGGGTGAGGGTTAGATAATAAATATAAAATGAGCATCATATGGAGTTGCGTAACCAATGGACGATGAAATCAGTGGCGCGAATACTGTGTGGCGACGACTGTCACGAAGAGAAGCAATGTTGTCGTGTTTTGGCCAATGGGTCTCCTGTTAAATGTTATATATACTATGAGGTGTGTTAAAAGTACATTATTCAAACTTCATGTGTTGTAAATCCAAACATAGCACCCCAGGTGTCATATAGTTGTATTTACGATTGCCGGCCAGTGCTAGCGGGGGGAACCTTGCCAAAAAGTGATTTTTCGCCATTGTATTGTTATTTAATTTAGAATTATCAAACTTATATGTTGCTGTAAATCCAAACATATGCACCCAGGGTGTCATATGTTGGTTTGTATAGGATTGCTGGCCAGTGCCTAGAGGGGAACCTATGCCCAAAATTGGTTTGTTTGGTTTTGAGTAGCGGTAGGGAAATCTAGGTATGCAAAATTAAAGGGTTGTAATTTGTAATTAAGTAAATAGGTTACTAAGGAACATGTAATTGCAGTCTGCTGATATCATGTTATAGGTACTGGACGTTGTGATTATCGATGACAAGACGAAGGTGGTGAAATGAATTATTGAGAATGATTTTACCAAGTCACGTGCGTCATTCAGAAGAGCGCAGGTTCGCCCCTTGGAACTTACGCGAGTCCCTCCGGGGCGTCCGTTTCCGCTACACTGGTTCTTTAACCATCAGATGACAAAAAATCTATATATCGGTATATAAAACAAAGCTGGAGCTCTTTATTCGGAAATGGTTGAACATATAGGCCCTCAGTGATCTCGAAACTATACTATGCCCCGCTTACGCCTTGGGGAATGTATGGTTTGAGATCAACCTCTGGCCTATAGGTTGAAAAACCATGCCCCTCATAGCAGTCGATATTTGTATATGTTTAGCTTCTTTTTCAATGGATTGCATAAGTCCAATTGTTTACGGAGGCTATACATATACGTATAAAACAAACTACAGGAACAGATATAAAACAACATCTAACAATTTGACTTGATTGCTAAATGATAAGATAATAACATAAAAAGTTTTTTTTTTTTTTTTTTTAAAGGAAAATTTGAATTTGCGGGGTGGGTTTGTACAGAGGAAAATTTTAATTGGCTAATTGTACTCAAATCAATACCAACATTAGGGCTTATCTCGTATTTACAATCTCTCCTGGCGAGGGTTTCTGTTGGTGCGAGTAACTCAACTTATTAATTTCTTCCCAGACTAGAGGTTTCATTTTGATTTGTGGTTTTTGATATGTGTTCTTTCATCTAATGTGTTTCTTAACCAAGGTTTCCTTTTGTGCGATCCATTATGGTCCTGTCATGAGGACCTTTTCCATGACCTAGGTTTTGAATAAGTCCTTTGATGAGGAGCCCCCCCCAAGTTGTTTATAGGAACTCACTCGGTGGAATTCATCGTAGTACCAAGTACAATATTTGACCCCACCGGTTCATAATCAACTGTCATGAAAATAACATCAGTTTCTTTGCTTTAAAATTACTTCAATTGTCACAAATATTTAGTCCAGGTATAGATACACAAACCATGTCACTCGTATTATAATAACATGAGCTAACGTGGTTGACCTGTTTGTTCACAAACAAAGCCAAATTCCAGTCAATCAAAAATTGCCGGGGTAAGGTAATTCCATTATGGGGAATTAGCATAACTTGGTCATTTTTAGTGAGAATATGATGTGTTCTGGCTGTTTTTCTCTATTTCCTATAATGCTATTTGTTTTGCCCTTTTTCACGCGGAGCGGACCCATGCCTTGCTTGTTTACCAGGAAAATTGCTCAACACAACTAGAGCTAGCTCCTTTTTTGCAGATCGTCAGTTGCCTCGTCATTTACCCCTAAGGACTTATTGGGAATAGAATCCTCATGAAATCATTTTATGTACTTTTGAGGAATATTGCATGTCATGTGATATATCAGTTAAGATTCGCAACGGGGGGTCATCCACTTTGGAGGGTTGACGCCTATGTACGCTGTTTAGGCCCCTTTTCAGCATCGTGGTCACCCAGACTTCCTTATTTTTAAATTTCACACAAAAGACCCTTATTTTTTTCTTATTAAATTTGACCACTCCTCACCCAGAAGCCCCTGTTATTAGTAACAGGAAATGTGCTCAGAAAGGAATTTCAGATGCCGGCATTGAAGGAATAAATGATCCATGATGGGCTTACATGTTAGATCTTGGGGTCTCAACTGCGGGGTCATATGAATGAATCGTACAGACCGAAGAGATGAGGGTCTGTATACAATTACTCTGAGTAGTAGGATCGGTTGGCAAGTAGTTCGGAGCCCCATGACAGGAACATACGGGATGGAAGATAGTAGGTCGCTCAAACAACTGATCTTTCACGGCTTCAGGGGAAAATAATTGAGCTTGATACTCCTCCTCTGGGCAATCAATTACTGCCTTAGCTCTATTTTGGCTATCCTTGCTTCATTGTTGGAAAACATCGAAGATTGGACGTAGTTACCGGCATTTGGAGCTCTATTCATTCTAAAAATTCAGGTTGTGGTATTAACATCATGCGTAAAACAAGAGTGAATTATAAGGTAAAGATATAAATACGATATTGTGGGTGTACAGGGCGGCGCCAGGGTGGCGACAGGGGTGAAATGGGGCGGGCGCCCCTGAGAGTTTCAAAATCAAGGAGGAAAACAGGGGTTGTTAAGCAATAAATTGTGTAAAAAATTAGGTTTTTTTTACTTCTATGAGGTAATCGTGTAAGGTTTAGCCCCTCCTATGATTTTACCCTGGCGCCGCCCCTGATTGGGCATTGTAACCTCCATCATGTGATGACTGATCAATCTGGGATCAATAGCACGATACCAGTGACCGGCAAATCGTGCTCGGAATTGAGCAACAGAGGATGAAGGGATGTCTCCATAATGCTTGGTCATGTTGATCAAGCACTGAACGTTTTCTTACGCATTAAGAAGCCTGGTGTAGGCGCCATCCAGTCTATCCTGTAGCCTCTTTCTCATGTGGTCCAGGTCTCAGAATCATATAACAGGATACTCTTACACAGGAGGAATTTCAGCTTGTTGAATTGGAGATAGCACATTACCATGGTGGTGTAGTTTATTGCGGCTTTTCCAAGTGTTCCCAATGCTGTACAGGACGTCTCTTTTTCTTGCTGTCGGCACATATGGACCCAAAGGTACTTGAGGTCCCTGATCTTTTTGAGTTGAGTACCGTGGTGTAGTGCAGGTTGATGATTATCGTCCTCATTGACGGTGTGATATTCCATCTTCTTGCCATTTAGATGTACGGCATTAGATGCCTAATTCAAGTGATGTTAGTAGACTTTGTGCACCACATGTCAGATCGGCTGTTAGAGCTAGCTATCTCGTAGTCAAGGGGTGTGAGATGCTGACTTTGGTGAGTCTAGAACGTCGTTGGGTATATCTTAGTGTTTGTTTTTGGTACCACTGTACCTTGATTTTGATTTCCTTAAAAGACCGTTTTTCTTCATGCAAACTCGTCAGTACGAGAATAGTCAACGATTAACGACAAACAGTATACAAAGCTAAAGCTATCTAGTCATGATCATCCGGACTACTCCCGGTCTTCAATTCCTACATTTCTGTTGTTCATACATTTATTCTAGCCGTCTGGCAATGTGGTGCCTTCTGTTTGTTAATAACAATGGTGTTGGAATACTGGATGGTGGCTTTTCGCATAGATCAAGACTTTACCGATCTGTCGCTGTGGGGTACACAAGGACACGCAGATCCTTCGCAGCTGCACGAATCAGGTGTATCCCCATTATGTTCTTAATATGGGAAGCGACTGGGTTGTCAGCATTCTATCTCTTGGTTAAATGGATACAAGTTTGATGTTCTACTCAATATACTTCTTAATTATTCTGATGAAATTGGATAATTGATTTGTGAGCATAGTGTTTTCCACGTTTAACTTTAGCTATTGCTTTATCTGTCGTT
Organism: Ophioderma brevispina; assembly: GCA_023653785.1. NCBI lineage: Eukaryota > Metazoa > Echinodermata > Ophiuroidea > Amphilepidida > Ophiodermatidae > Ophioderma > Ophioderma brevispina. The sequence continues at coordinate 21,377 of JAMKCH010007020.1, forward strand.
TTAAATGGTATAGAAAGTGCTACTTTTTCTTTTTTGATGCGCCCCTCGAGGGCTCTACATAGGCCGCTAGTATTCAAGGATTCATTACTTTTTATTTTCCTCTTTGCCAATCTGCCTGGCAAATCTAATGACAGTCTCTCTGTAGGTTGAAGCACACTTCTTGAAATGGGGCCTGTTAACATAGGGTACTTGTCCCCTGTGTTGTTACATTTATGATCTTGAAAAACAATTGCAATGGAACAATAACAAGGGAAAAATATTAACTTTGAGCCTCAGGGTTTACTAGAAACTACTTTTGTATAGATCTTGGCAAAACAAAAACACTATTTTTAGGACCAATAAATCATCTTTTTTTAAAAAAAATATCATTAAAAATGGATACTTTGTCGGCCATTTTGTTTTCCGCTACATATCTCAAAACGCTCAATTCTGATAGACTGTCAGCAGGTTGATTGTTCAACTAGCCGGCCTAAAGCATTTAGAATCTGTTGAGAAAAAAACTAGTAAAATTCTAGTTAGGCAAAAAATCAGGAAATGGAGTGGTACTACCCCAAAATGCCGGAACATTGAAACGGCAAGCCCAAGTCAAAACTTTCAACATCGATCAGGAACCCCCAAGGCTCCGCCTTCAATTTTTCTCCAGAGTTTGGTTCACGGGATCATACAGGTGGTTTCTACTATCCGTTCAAACGAATCGTTCAAACGGTTTAGTAATCCGTTCAAAGGCATTACTAAATCGTTCAAACGAATGATAAATTGTTAAAACGAATGACTAAATCGTTCAAACGGAAGTAATCGTTTAAACGGATTAATAACCGTTCAAACGAAATTAATAAATTGTTCAAGAATACTAAATCGTTCAAAAAGGATTAGTAATTTCGTCAAACGAATTACTCACTCGTTTAAACGAATGAGTAATCCGTTCAAACGAATTACTAAAATCGTTAAAAAGGATTAGTAATCCGTTAAAACGAATTACTAAATCGTTCAAACGGATAAGTAAATCCGTTTAAACAGATTAGTTATTCCGTTCAAAAGATACTTTAAATCTTTCAAACGGATTAGTAATCCGTTCGAACAAATTACTAAATCGTTCAAAACGGATTGTAATCGTTCAAATGAATTACTAAAATCGTTCAAACGGATTAGAAATCGTTCAAACGAATTACTAAAATCGTTTTAACGGATATTCGTAATCTTTCAAACGAATTAATAAAAATTGTTCAAACGCATTACTAAATCTTTCAAACGGATTAGTAATGACGAGTACCTGTCGAGTGAGGAAATTGGCAATAGATGAGATAAATGACGACTACGGACGAGTCGAAAATTGACGACTTAAAGGACGAGATAATTGATGACTTACTGGATGTGTTCGACACGGGGAGAACAATGGGATCAAGCTCAATGGGACAGGGATAATGAGATCAAGAACAACAGGGACAGGTACAATCGGGTCATGAACAACGAGGACAGGGATGATAATATGGGGTCATGTTGAACGCGGCACAAGGCAATGGGAGAAGAAAGGGGACGGGGCAATGGTCAGAACATTGGGCACAAGAACAGACGAACGAGAAAGAGGGGTCAGGAACTGGGAACAGGGACAATGGGGGCAGGTCAATGGGGTCAAGAACGGGGGAACAGGGCAATGTGGTCAAAGATATGGGGGCAAGGACAGTGGGGTCATGGGTCAAGAACTACGGACAGAGACAATGGGGTCAAGAACGGGAAACAAGGACAATGGGAATCAAGAACGGGGGGAGAGGGACAATGGTTATTTTTTCATGAACATTGGGGAAGGAAGAAAGGACAATGGGCGATTGAATAACGGGGGACAGAATGGGAGACGGGACAATTGGGTTGTTACGGTCAAGAACAATGAAGGGACAGGGGAAAGGGGATCAAAACAATAAATTACATTGGGACAATGAGGGCATAGGGAGGAACGGGGACCCCCAATGGTTTCAAGAACAGTGGACAGGGACAGTGGGGTCATGAAGAACGGGGACAGGGACAAAGGGGGATGTGAACAATGGAGACAGGGATAATGGGTTCATGTACATTGGGACAGAAACTATAGAGCAAGAACCTCATTGTCCCCATTGTCCCTGTTCTCCAGTTCTTGACCCTACTGACCACATGTCCCTCTCCCCATTGTTCATGATCCTTTGTCCCTGTCCCCCAGTTCTTGACTCCATTGTCGCTGCCAACCTGTTCTTGAAACCATTGTCCTTGTCCCCATGTCATGACCCCATTGTCTCTATCCCCATTGTTCATGACCCCACTTCTCCTGTACCCCTGTTCTTGACCCCATTGTTATATCCCCTGTCATGACCCAATTGGCCCTGTACTCAAGTTCATGACCTCATTTTTCCCTGTCTCCCCAGTGATCCCCCCTTTTCCCTATCCCTCAATTCTTCACCACAATAACCACATTGTCCCTGTTCCCATTCTTGACCCTTGTCCCCAATATTCACGACTCATGATCCCCCAGTTTTGAACCCCACTTGTCCCTTGCCCCCATGTTCTGGAACCCATTGTCACTGTCTTCCCCCTTCTTGACACATTGTCTGTGCATTTCCATGTTCTGAACCATTTGTCCCCTGTCTCCCCTCTTCTTGATCCCATCTTGTACTGTTTCCCTGTTCTTGCCCTTGTTCGGTCCCCATGGTCAGACTTCCTGTCCCCCCATTGTCGTAAATCCATTTACGTCCCGCAGTTGTTGACCCCGTTGTCCCTGCGTTACCAGTTCTTGACTCATTGACCCCATATTTACTGTCCGGAATTTCTTGACCCCATATTATTCCGTCCCCTGTCTTGACCAAATTCAAACCTGTTCCCTAGTTCTGACCCCATTTGTCACCTGGACCTCTAGTCTTGATCAATGTGTTCGCCTGCAGGAATGAGCACGGAGGAGGACGACACATTAACAGTCTGAATTCTGTGGCTTCCAGTGTTGCCCGGTGGCCTGGTCTCGTGTATTCACAAGGTTATAAGTTTCGGAAAAAGTTTTCATTCGAGAACTTAAACTCCAATTGCTACAGAAATTAGGTAAAGATGCCATTGGGAACCTCCATATGTTGATTAGGTCAAGAGTCCACATTACAGGTCAAAGATCGTTATGAGGTCAAGTTATATGTGTCAAATGGGCTGGAAAACATAAATTGTATTAGTCGATGTAAAGTTCAATAGCTGCAGAACTTGGATCATAGAAGAACGTGGGAAGCTTAACAATATGATAATGAGATCAAGGTCACATACATGGTTAAAGGTCACATAGGTCAAGGTTATAAAATAGTGTGAAGGAAAGGTGGGTCGGGAAAGCAGGCGACCATTTTTGTTCGAGAACCGCTTGTTCATATTCCTCCATTGTTCTTGCACCCATTGTCCCTATCCCCCTCCCCAGTGTCCTTGACCCCAATTGTTCCTGTTTTCCGCCACTTTCTTGACTCATGTAACCCCATGTTTACCTGTCCCGCATTTCTTGACCACCGTTTACCTGTGCCCCCTGTTCTTGACCCCTTGACCCCTGGCTCCCTCGTCTTGACCCAGTGTCCCTGTCCGCCATTGGTTTCATGACCCCTTGTAACTGTCCCCCCTTTCTTGACCCATTGTCCCTGTCCCCCCAGTTTTACTCTATTGTTCCCTCCCTGTTCTGATTCCATTGTCCCTGTACACCCAGTTCATTGAACCATGTCCTCTCCCTGTTTTTTACCCATTGTTCCCCTGCCCACCGTCCTTGACCCCCACTGCCCCCTTCCCCACATTGTTCTTAAACCCTATTGTCTAATACCCTGTTCTTCTTGTCCCCAGTGTCCATGTCCCCCTTGTTCTTGACCCATTGTTTTGTGTCCCACCCGTCTTTATGACCCTTTTTTTTTCCCGTCCCTTCATTGTTCTTGATCCATTGTGTCTGCCCCCTGTTCTTCACATCATTGCTCGGTCCTCCATGTTTCTCGACCAATTGTCCATGTCTCCCTCCTGTTCTTGACCCCTCAGCCTGGTCCGCATCCCTGTCCCCCACTGTCATGTTCCCATTGTCCGCCTCTCACGTTGTTTAGGAACCCATTTGTCCCAGTCCACGTTTTCTTGACCCCCTGCCTCCCTGTTCTGATCCCATTGTCACTGAACCCCGTTTCTTGACCCCACTTTCCCTGTCCACTTCTCTTAACCGCATTGTCCCCTGCCCTGTCCTTGACTTCATTTGTTTCCGTGACCCTTCTTATCCCCATTGTCCTGTCCCAGATCCCACTGTGCCCCTTGACCCCATTTCCCTGTCCTAATGTGCCTGTGCCCAGTGCCCCTTACGCCCTTTAACACAATTGGTTCTTACCCATTGTCCCTGTCCTCCTCCGTTCTCGAGACCTTAATTGTCCCCATTTCCCCTGTCCCCCTGTTCATGAACTTTCCAATTGCCCCTGTTCCCCTCTTCTTGACTGCATTACCCTAGTCCCTTCATTTTTCTTGAAACCCTTGAACCCAATTTTTCTGTCCTCTTCATTGTTCTTGTCCCATGAACCCAGTGTCCCTGTCCATTCATTGGTCTTGACCCTTAACCACATTGACCCTAACCCCCCTTGTCCCTGGTACCCCCGATTTGTTCATGACCCCATTGTCCCCTGTCTCCCATTGTTTCATTACCCCGTTCCTTGATCCCATTGTCCCGGTCTCCTCTGTTCTTGACCCCATTATGTCTGTCCCCATTGTCCATAACCCATAGTCTCTGTCCCCCTTAGTCTCACCCCTCATTGACCCATTGTCGTATTCCTCAATTTTGTTGTTTTGGTTTATTCTTAACCTGACACTCAGTGACAATACAAATAGCCTCTGCTAGTCCCCCGAGGCCCAGAGTTCACATAAAAATCTATCAAAATACAGTTATACCAAGACTACTCTAGCAATATAACCTTAAAATATTACAATGTCATATAATACAATCAATATTACCAGAGGCAATTAAACATAAAAACATTACTGAAACATAACAAGAATATTTTGTTTTCCCGGTCAAATTCGTCACTTCTTTTCATCAAATAAGTGTTATGGTAGTTTTCAAATTTCCTGTGATGAATTTGATTGCATAACCAAAGACCGGTATCATTTCTTACAAGATACAAACAGTTTTCATTTTAAGCTATTCATTTGGCATTTTGGGGTATTTTAACTTCATTTTTAAAAAAAGACAAAACTTAAAAAAAAAATAGCTAATTAAAATTGTTGGTTCAAATCAATTAATTTTTTAACTTTTATCACAAAAAATTTATCCATGTCTGCTGACATCCACTTCCCTGATCAACAACCCAATGTATTTTGAAATTTACACACATAATTGATATGGGGTTCACCAGCGCATAGCTTTGATCAGTGTGACGGTGTGACGACGGCCTAAAATACTTGCAACGTATTTTCAATTGTCAAGCTTGGCATCATTTAACAATGGACTGAGATCTTTTAATTGGTCCAGTTTGGGGCGGGGGGAAACAAAAAGTAAAGCAGTAAAAACAGGGGGACAGGGATAAAGGTTCAAGAAGGGGGGAGACAGACGATGGGGTCAATGGGGCCCAGAACTGGGTGACGGGGACATTGGGGTGAAGGATTGGGGACAGGGTCAATGGGGTCAAGAAAAGCGGACAGAATATGGGGTCATGGAGGTCAAGAACTGGGGAAACAGGTACAATGTGGTCAAGAAATTGGGGGAGGAAAGGTTCAATGGGTTCAGAACAATGGGGAACAGGAACAAGCGATTATCGAAACCACTAGGTAGACTACTTCGCGATCCACCTTTCCTTCAACTATTGTTGGACTGAGATGGGGTCGAAAACTAGGGGACCAAAGGGTAATGGATATTAGGGGGAAAGGGGGACAATGGGGGTCACGAAGGGGGAACAGGGACAATGTGGGTCACTGTGGTGAAGAACTGAGGGACAGGGAAAATGGCGTCAAGAACTGGGGAGACAGGAAAAATGGGGTCATGAACATTGAAGGGAAACAGGGCCAATGGGTCATGAAAGGGGAGAGGGAGAATGGGGTCGCGAACTCGGGGACGAGACAATGGGTCATGACAATGGGGACAGGGGACAAATGGGATCATGAACAACACGAGGGGACAGGGATAATGGGGTCATGGACAATGGGGACAGGGACAATGGGGTCTCATTGAACGGGGCGGCAGGGACAAGGGTAAGGAGGGACCAGGACAATGGGGTCAAGAACAGGGGGGACACGGTGAACAGGGTCAAGAACGGCGGGACAGGGACAATGGGTCAAGACCTGGGGGACAGGGACATGGGGTCAAGGAACAGGTCATAGAGAAAAATGGGTGTCATGAACAGGAGAGGTACAATGGTGTCAAATCTCTGGTGGACAGGGACAAGTGGTCAAAAAGGGGAGGAGAGTTACAATGGGTGGGGCATGAACAATGGGGACAGGGACAATGGGTCAAGAAGAGGGGGCCAGGGTCAATGGGGTCAAGAACAGAGGTACAGGTCAAGAAATGCGGATAGGTAACCATGGGGCCAATGGTTGCAAAGAAAACTGGGGAACAGGGGACAATGGTGGCAAGAACTGGGGGATAGGGACAATGGGCTCAAGATTAAGAATGGGGGATAGGGATCGAGACAAATAGGGTCAGACAATGGGGAAAAATATGAACAATCGTTCTCGAACAACAAGTGTCGCCTGCTTTCGCGATCCACCTTTCCTCACTATAATTATCCTTAGGTGACTTGTGACCCTGTATGTACCTTTGACTCATTATCATAATGAAGTTTCCCAAGTGCATCTACGATCCAAGTTCTCTGGCTATTGGACTTCTACTTGTCGGAAATGAAAACCAATTTGATGTCTTCCGCATTTTATATCCTGAGGGAGCACAGTACAAATCCCTCCGCCGCGAACAGTGCAACACCGCTCTATTCCTAAACATAGAATTTGAAGCAGTAATTGTGTAGTTGTGTGGCGGGTATTTGTCCTAGATTTTTGCTTTGGTGTCATTCATGGTGCGAGTCATTTCATATTTAATATATTTAAAAATGGATGAGAACGCTTCTGGGCGGTATGTTATGATACTGGCACCATACAGTGAAACCGCCGGTGAAACACACCGATTATGCGAGGCTCAGGAAGGAACTAGAAAAAACAGGGTGGACTTTTCAAATCTAATTTGCAAAAAACTGACATGTCGATTAGGTTCAAAAGAAGATATTTTAAAGAACATGAACTCAAAATTCTCTATGACCAACTTTCATTGCTCTAGGTACGGCAACGGCAAGGGCAAAGATATGAAGGATACAAGAGAGCGCATAAAGCACGTGGTTCAATAGGCAGACCATTTTGCTACTGTGCCCCCTTGACTTCATATAAACTTTTTGACCTGATATGTGCCTTTGAACCCTCATTATCATATGACGGTTCCCAAGGGGCATCTAATGATCAAAGTTGGACTCGAATGAAGATAATTGACGTATTCAGTTTATTTTATAAATGCTCTTCTGACCTTTAATTGACCTCGGCTGTGTAACACTTGACCTCATTGGGATCAAGAACAGAGGGAAGGGAGAATGGGTCATGAACAATGAGGGACAAGGACAATGGGGTCAAGAGGACAGGTGGCAGGGACAATGGAGTCAGGAACTGGGGGACGGGACAATAGGGTCATGAACATTGGGGAAAGGGAATTGGGGGGGGTCAATAGGGTCAAGACCTGGAGGAACCTGGACATGGGTCAATGAGGTCATGGACAGTGGGGACAGACACAATGGGGTAAAGAACGAGAAGGCTGGGACAATGGGGTCCAGAACTGGGTGACAGGGACATTGGGGTCATGCACCAATTTGGGTACAGGAAACAATGAAGGGACAGGGAAAATGGGTGTCAAAGTTGTAATTAACAATGAAAGGGACAGGACAATAGGAGGTCGAAGTCAAGAAAATGGGGACATGCTGAGGTTAGGCAACATGGTGAAGGTCAAGAACTGAGAGGGATCAGGGGCAGTGGGGTAAAGAACGGAGGAAGGGGACACTGGGACAGGGACATGGCCGGGACAATGGGGTCAAGAATAGGGGGGACAGGAATGGACTCCATGATCCACCCACTTCTTGACCTCATTAACCCCCTTATCCCACGTTCCCTGCTTCTTTACCCATGTCCCTGTTCCCCTCCTTTTGACTCCATTGTCCCGGTCCCCTTCTTGAACCCCATTTCCTGTCCCCCTGTTTTCTTGATCCCATTTTCTCCTTTCCCTCTTCTTGATGCTCTTGTTCCTGTCCCCGTTTAATGATCCCAGTGTACCTGTCCCCCAATTCTTGAACCTTTTTGACCCCATTGTTGCTTCCACCCCTTTTTCATGACCCCATTCTCCACGTGCCCTTGTTCATGTCCCCCGTTCTTGACCCCGCTTGTCCAATGTCCCCTTCTTCAATGACTCCATTAACCTGTCCTCCATTGTTCATGACCCATGGTCCATGTTCTTGACATATTGTCCCTGATCCATTATCCCTGCCCACCCCGTTTGTTAATGACTCCTTTATCCTTGTCCTCCATTGTTCATACCCCATTTTCCGTGGTCCTCTCATTGGTGATGACCAACAGTGTCCCTGGTCCCCGTTCTTTTTCTATTGTTTCTGTCCAAATTGTTCATGACCCAATTATCCCTGTCCCCATTGTTCATACCTTGTCCCTGTCCCCGTTGTTCATGACCCCATTCTCCACGTGCCCTTGTTCATGTCCCCCTGTTCTTGCCCCTTGTCCATGTCCCCTTCTTCATGACTCCATTATAACCGGTCCTCCATTGTTCATGACCCCAATTGTCCCATGTTCTTGACCATATTGTCCCCCCCTGTCCCATTATCCCAGCCCCCCCCCGTTGATGACTCATAATCCAATGTCCTCCATTGTTTCATCCCATTTTCCCTGTCCTCTCATTGTTGATGACACCATTGTCCTGTCCCCGTTCTTGTTCTATTGTTCATGACCCAATGTACATGACCCATTTCCCGGTCCCCATTGTTTTCATGACCTTTGTCCCTTGTCCCCGTTGTTCATGACCCTTTGTCCCTGTCCACTGTTCTTGAAACCATTGTCCCAGTTCCCTCATTATTCTTGAGACTATGACCCCTCGTTGTCCCCTATTATTTTTTATTGGTTTTGATCCCATTGTCCCTGCCCTCTCCCTTGTTCTTGTACTATTCGGTTTTGAACGGATTACTAATCCGTTTTGAACGCATTTAGTAATAATTCGTTTGAACAATTAGTCATTATCGATTGAACGGATAACTATCCGTTTGAACGATTAGTAATTCGTTTGAACGGATTACTAACCCGTTTGAACGATTTAATCGTTTGAACAATTTAGTACTTCGTTTGAACGGATTACTGTCCGTTTGAACGATTTAGAGTAATTCGTTTGAACAATTTGTAATTCGTTTGACGGATTTATTAACGGTTTGAACGATTAACTAAACCTTTTGAAGCGATTTAGTAATTCGTTGAACGTTAGTAATTCTTTTGAAACGGCTTACTAATCGTTTTGAACGATTTAGTAATTCGTTTGAACGGATTACTACTCCGTTTTGAACGGATACTAAGCCCTTTGAAACGATTATATTCGTTTGAACTATTAGTACTTTCCTTTTAGCACGTATACTAATCCGTTTTGAACGAGTTTTAGTAATGCGTTTGAACGTCTTACTAATCCGGTTGAACGATTTAGTAATTCGTTTGAACGGATTACTAATCAGTTTGAACAATTTACTAAAACCGTTTGAACAATTTAGTAAGTCGTTTTGAACGGATTACTATTCCGTTTGAACGATTTAGAAGTCGTTTTCATAGGCATTTTCCAAAAGCGGTCTTGAAGAGGCTGTTTTGACCTTAAAAAATTGGATCTGCCTTTATTAGTAAAACAAAGCATAACAATCACAATATTGACAATACGGCCGGGTTATTGCTTAGGCAACTACACGTCTTTATACAACACCAATATATAGTGTTGGGCTAAGCATGCGATTTGGACATATGGGTACATATAGAGTGGCAAAAACGAGAGTGCTGCTACCAAACTTGTTAAGACACTTCAATAATTTCTGCATGATAGACATTCCAATGTAGTAGCTTAAGCCTGCCAATTTGCATAAACAAAATGGCGGCCAGCAAGTTGCTCCATAACTGGGTTTCCAGCCATAACCATGTCTTGTAGAAGGATAATTTGGTTAAAAAAATGTTACAACATGAGAGGTTTGATAATGGACAACCAGCCAGAAGTCAAAATTCATGCATTCTTAATTAAACCTACTTTGCATAATCCAAAAACGGCGCCATTTAGTAAATTTTTAGAATAATTTGACTTCAACATTAAGATATATATGGATGACTGTACACTCTAAAGTCGAAGTAACACTATTGCAAAAGTAACTATAAACTGTGATGTATGCAAGAATTCGAATGGGTGACAACTGAAGGAAAGTAGTAGTAAGTGGAATAAACAAAATGGGCCGCTATTGACATTGCGCATACACCTAGTTTCTGCTATATTCCGGACTCGTAGAAGAAAATTTTAGGTTCAAAACTGTAAAATGGGCGTTTTGGGTTAAAAACACACCAAAGGAATTCTATGGCAATCTATTTTTTTAATAAACCTTATTGCATAGATCCCATAACCGCCATTTTTACCCTAAACATTTCAGCACTTAAGTTGCTCTTTAATGGTGGCCAGTTTTCAATCAGGGGCAGTTTAAGTGTTAATTATTGCCTTTGAAATCATATGTCTAATCCCTAGCGACCTTTAAAACCACACCTGACAAAAAAAATAACGAGTGGACACTTTCCTTGGGTTAGTGGGAAATTGCTCCTAGATCTGACAACAAAGCATAATTACTACCTCAATTTTCGCGGTTGATTGATAGTCCGATTTTCCCTCTTAGACGTTAGGGATATATCTAAACCACTTATTTTGTATCCAGAATATCTGTGATCCATTCCTGGCACTACAGTTATAGTGTGTTCAGTAGTTATTTTTCATATTTATAGATACCATTGCCAGTCATTAGCAATTTCGCGACAATCTGTATCCAGTAACAATGACATACCGCATTATAATAACTATTTAACAAACTCGCAAAGTTCGATTACAAGTATTGACACTCTAGGCATCTTGAAAGAAGAGTTACGCACCATATGGCTGGTTGGTAGCTTGCAAATAGAGTTCTTTGGTTCAGCTAGGAGCGAAGAAGAATGGATGATAGGCTCAAGAATGGACTAACCCACAAGGGGAGTATGCTTCGCACCTTCATTGTCAAAATCTATACCAACGACCAACCTAGGAGTTGCAGGAACCTGTCGTGTTATATATGCAGATGATCTTGGAATTAGCTTACAAGATACAGACTTCACAGTGTTGAAGGAGAGAATCTCCAAAGCTTTGGATAAACTCATTCCTTACTACGAAGAAATCCACCTACGTGCAATTCCGTCCAAGACACGGTTGTGTGCTTTCCATCTACGCAACCATGGAGCCAAACGTCAGCTTAAAGGTAACCTGTCTGGAACACCCTGGAGCACTGCGATAACCCTGTCTACTAGGAGTGAACCGAACTCTCTTTTATAAGACCACATCAAGAGGACGCGATTAAAGTATGTAGAACGCAATAAACATCAATGGAGGAACTTTATCATCCAAGCAGGAATTGCTCCACCAGTAGTGTATCGGGCAGCAATGAGCGTAGCTGTCAAAGTATCTAATGAAGGACCCTCGTCGGACAGAGACCTCTTGCCAACCGTATTAACTCAAGACAGAGTTTCTTGAGCAAGTTCCAACCTCTTGAATCAGTCTCTAAGGAGTTTAAGAGAGTAACATCTATTGGTATTGAAACCGGTGAGCATGAGAATCGTGCCACCTGGAGCTGACTCCTCCATGGCTGATGGCGATGCTCAACAGGACTGAGAACCAGAAGAAGAATTGGCCGTTCTAAGTTTCCTTGCAGAAGCAGGTCTGGACACTACCTGTGTTGTGGAACTGCACCAAAGACAATGGAATATCTTGGGGTACCCACTGTGGAGCAACAATGCCCGGTATGGGAAAGATCAACAAATGTCAAGAGGCTTGATCCAGCATTAAATGCTTCCTGCCGGCTTATCACAAGTGTCTTCGTCCAACACCATCGCAACGGAGAAGAAGAACTATACATTTTAGCAGGAATTGCCCCATGAGACATCCGTCATAGTTGTAGCGAGCATGCAAGGCGTAGCTGCCAAGTATATATCTAATTGTGAAGCACTCTATGTTCGGACAGAGACCAGCTGCTAACCGCCTCTTAACAGATAGAGTTTCTAAGCAAAGTCCCCAACTCTTCAATCAGCGCTAAGGAGGTAAGAGAGAGCATTGTGAAAGAAACACTGCGATCAACCAAGATCATCTATTGGTATTGAACCGGATGAGCATCTTCTACCTGGAAAGCTGATCCTCATGGGCTGGATGGCGATTCTCAACAGATGAGAAAAGGGATTATTGCGGCTGCTCTATCTAGAGTTTCTTTGCAGAAGTGGGATACCTTGAAAGCCATATCAGGGACACTCCCTGTGTTGTGGAACAGCATCACAGACAAAGGAACATCTCTCTGCATGAAGGTCAGACAGTTCTCAATGTAGGAAGCTGGCCAAGTTATTCACGTCTTGATGGGGATTAGTTCACGACATGGGAACTTTTGAAGTTTTAAACGTGGGATTTGAGGAGATTTTAGTCCCAGAACATTGCCTTTGCCAGCAAATGCGCTGACCGAGTCACATCAATTACTGTATAGGCATATACCGTTGATGTACCTTATCTTGTTTTGAGTTCACACTTCATAAACATATTGCAGCTAATGTCATGTTGAAGGCCAGGGGGGGGGGACAGTACAACTATTTGCAACAGCCATATGGTGTGTGTTTTGTGCAGAAAAAGGGGCGTGTCGGTCTGTCTGCGAGCGTTTTAGAGCGGGTACTCTTCGAGGCCAAATGCACAAATCTCTACAAGTGACATCTCTCATGAACTCTTTGCAAACTTCACAGGGTTCATCTGGTTGTATTGCAGCTAGATTACCAATCAAAGATGGGAAAAACTTGCAGTACTAAATTGTGTGAGGGCAAGAAAGAAAGGTGAAAATTGAATCCCGTCAGTGCTCCTGTGAGGACTGCCAAAAACCTTCTGCAGAGGTGGCAAACAATATGGTGCAGTAGAAGCCTGCTCCAGACACTTCAAGGCACCAATGGTTCTTGGATGATTGCACGTCCAGATGGAATTTGATCATCAAATGGAGATGAATGGCAAACATTGCAGCCGCGACTTTTGTTTTAGAGTTTCTTACCCGGCAATAACTGCCCAAGAATGTGCAAGTTGTCAGACAGAGGTATGTATGGCAACGGGAATGTCCGTACAGATTGTGCAAGGTTAGCGACATGTTGAAACATGAAAAGGTGATGGTTATTCATGGACAGTTATGATGATGAATATCGGGACGAGGAGGAAGAAAGAAGAGACAGACTATTAAAGGAGAAAAAGATACAGAGGATTGGCAAATACTTGTAAGGAGAACCTTGTGAAGTGGTGAATAGTTATGTAGTTATTGAAATAACTACTTAAACACATGTGTAGTACAGAATGGATCCTCCAAATTATACTATATTGCAAATTAAGTGCCTAAAAAGATGTAGATAGACATATTTATTCCCAGTTGGTATAAATTAACACTTAAAAACGCACATTGATTCAAAGTGGCTACCAATTCAAAAAGCAACGCAAGTACAGAAATACTAATTAGAAACATGGCGACCGTTTGGGATATGCAATATGAGATTTATTAAAATGGCTGGCGTATGAATCATTTTGGTTGTATTAATCAACACTCTTTGAGCAGTTTTGACTCCAAAATTTCTATGAGTCAGGATATGGCCGGCAAATAGTTATGGCGCAATCAATGGCGGCTATTTGTTATGCAAATAGATGCTCAAGTTGCACCTGGAGGGCTTGCTACAGAAATGATTATGATATACTAGTGCAATGGTGTAATTGGAAACTTAAGAGTTGTAAGATTCTCCATGTGATTCTGTGCACCAATGAACTATTAAAGTCAAATTATGCTCAAAATTACCGAAAAAATGGCGGCCATTTGGATTTATTCTGCAAAATTAAGATGATTAAAAATGCTTTATGGATTCGAATCTGATGGTTGTCCATTATCAAAAAACCTCGTGTTAGCATATGTTCATTAAAAAAAAAAATTTTTTCCTTCTACAAGACAGGATATGGCCGCACTAATTATGACGAAATTTCACGGCGGCATTGTTATGCAAAAATTTCCATGCTTAGGTTGTCACATTCGAAGTTGGTATGAAGAAAGGTTTTATATTTATATTAGTAGAAAAAAGGGCTTGTTCATCCATGTGATACTTGAACATTGACTGTTACAGTCAAAATTATGCTCAAAATTTATGAAAATGGGGCCATTTAATTTGGATTTATGAAGATTAGGTTTTAATTTTAAAATGGTGGCTTTGAGTCTGGTGGGTTTTCTCATTGTCAACACGTCATGTATAGCATTATTCCACTAAAAGGATTCCTTCTAAAAGACAAATATGGCTTAAAACTAGTAGGAGCAATTTCAATGGCGGCCATGTGTTTAGGCAAATTAGCAGGCTTAAGCTACTACTGTGGAATGTCTATTCATGCAAAAATATTTATAAGATGCTGTTTCTGATACGTGATGCACACGCTTCCACTCTGATGGTACCGCACCAACCTATCTGGCCCAGGACTAATTACAAAACAGTGCAATGCAAAAAAATGGACTTTGATTGAAAATTGGGAAAGATTGTTTACACTGTGAAGAAGAAGAAACGACCTGATTTTTGGCCCCAAATCCCGGTTTTGCAAAAAATTCCGTCATCTTTCTGTCGCTTGGGGGGGGGGGGAAGAAAAATTGGGCACTTGGCGCCACCACTGCTCCAGGTTAGGGCCATAATTATGCAGCATAATGCTCCTGAGCATAATTTTCGGGCCAAAATTTCATCGAAGCGAATTACGCGGTGCGCAGGAACAATGGACACTGACCTGGTGCAGGACTGGAATTGCGACATTCGGGGGGGGGAATACCAAACAGTCTCTTCAGCACTCCAAAACCAACGGCGGACATTGCGGAGGAACCAGGTAATGTATTCCATAACCAGAGTGATAAGCTAGTGGCATCAAGAAACAACATGAGTCATTGTTTGCGCAATAGTACATGGGAATATCGTACTACGGAAATTGCGAATGAAATGACTGGTATTTACACCAGTGTTTTACTTTATTAGAATTGTTGCGACTTATGTATGCACTCTGCACTCTGAAAACATTACAGGTTTGGACTGCTACCAGCAGTTTCAATGTGTGGTAATTACCTATGTCTTATGTTGTTTCAGCTTTTTTCGTGGTTAATTTGCACCGGTGCTCATACCCTAGTCAGCTTTCAAGTTACCAGCGCTACACTCTACAACTATTAATCACAGTGTACTGAAAAAACCAGCTTGAATGGCAATGACATGCCCATGAATTACAAGATACATTGCAGTTGCTCACCTTTCTCTATCCTTTTTTGTGGATCGAAAGATTGAGAACGATTTAAAATTAAAATTTGAGGATGAAGCATCACATCTTGCCTCGAGAGACCCCGGTTCAAGGACTTGGTTTGAATTTTTTATAGCCTTTTGAAACAAACAAGATAAAAACCAAAACCCTTTGTACACTGACTGTAGGTAGGAGCTATAGGGCCTGTGGCTGCGTGAGGTATTTTCAGTGAAGTTCTTTACGCAATTGATGGGTAAACTATGATGTTTGATGTCCCAGCTTATATTGCGAATGCCCAGGTGAAGTATCGTAAGTATTGAAGTGCGGCTTTATGTTTTATGTGAGACATTGCGTGAGCACGAGGTCGTGCTTGATATTGTTGGCAAGCTATCATGCAGGGTTATGTGACCTTTGACCTGGCCGTTCCTACACTGGTGGATTTTCCGGCACTCAATGATAGCTAGCGCGGGGGCAACCGCTAGCTGATTTTGATGGAAGCGGTCACTAAAACCGGTTGATCGTATTATATAATTGTAAATATAATATTTTTCTCCCAGGATGTTTTTCTCATTCTCACCCACAAATTTTGGCACAATCCCCTATTTATCTAGGCTGCCTTTAACCCAATAACCCGTTTTGACACATTCTTATTCAGCGAATGCCCCAAGCTCCAAATTTTCACCCAAAGAAACGCTTTTTTTTACAGTTTTTTTTAGTGTTTTTTTTTTTAGCAAAATTCCACATAATAATATCCCCGCATGTAGGGGGCATTTTGGCTGCCTTTCACCCAAAGAACCCTATTTGGCCACATTCTCTATCACTGAATGCACCAAGCTTTGAAAGCAAAAGCCTTTAAACCATATTTTCAGTGGGTCGGGAATAATTTTTTTGTGCGCTTCGCGACAATCAAACAAATAGTCATTTGAACGACTATGTTCAATGAAATTAAACGTGATTATAAAAAAAATTGGTGGTGTACCATTGTGTCATGGGGGGGGCACTCACCTATGAAATGGATATGGGGTAGGCTCGCGCTTTTCCAAAACCTGGGGCATTGGGTGACAGAGGACTGAAAAATAGGGGTTCTGTCTAACAGCCAAATTGCCCAAAAATATGGGCTTTCAGAGTGATAATGCCAAATTTCGAAAAAAAAAGGGGGGTTTTCTTGGGTCAGATTTTGCGAAATTTCGACAAAATAATGAGGTTTTGGGGTGTGAAAATTTATCCCAAAATAGGGGCCTTTGTGACAGTGATGTAAAATATTTCACAAAAAAAAGGTCTGATGTGATTTTATTTTTAAAAGGGGGTCTTTGGGTGGTGACCAAGATGTGGAAAAGTGGGGACGATTATCAAAAAGCCTCTGCAAATCCTCTGCAAAAAATCCTTTGAGTATTATGCCTCACACATTATTACCACGCATGTGGACTTAAAACTGACATAAAATTGAAAATGCAAACTTCGAGGAATTATCGCCTAACAATAGATTAACCAACCTTGATTTGGCCATTAGACCTACAAAATGAAGATATTGTAATGATGCAAATTTTGATGATGCAAAGAATTAATAAAAAAAAGATTCTCGTTAGCTTTGGTTGTAAATGATCGGGTTATTGCATTCATGATTACATACTGACATGCCCAACCCATCTACGATTCACGTTTATTGGATTTTGCATATGGATCTCCAGGCTATATATTGCACAAATATAAGCGCTGATCAGAGCCCTTCGGGTTTTTGTTTTTTATAATTAATTATTTTGGTGAATGAAAAGTCGCGGTATTGGGCCCCTAAACCGACGGAAATGTTTCTGGCTCTACATCAAAACGGAATATTGAAATATCGGACGAGAAACTGAACGGATTGGTGGGGGTAAAGGCATTTCCCAGGGGTTTGGTTGAGGTAGGGACGTGCCTCCGAGAGAGTCTGGAAAAGTGTAGGTACCAATAGCTATTTTTTCCAAAAAAGGGACCAAACCTATACCAGCAATGGATATTAGGGCCAATTAAACCTCAATTGGCCATTACTTCCCAAAGAGGTTGGCATTGTTTAAGCAAATTTTTGCTCCGGATGTGAAGGAAGAAATTGAATAATTTCCCACAATTTTAGATTTATACACAATTTCAGAAAAGAACATTTCTTTTTTAAAAATTTCCAACAAATTTGGAAACCTTTGAAAAAGAACACCCATTGCTATACCAAAAAAATTAATTGACATGAAAAGTGATTATTACCAGAATGCTGAATGAAAAATGGGACCGATAACGATCTGTCTGTGGACGACCCCCGTATGGTCATGTGTGTTGAGAACCCTGCCTGAGGGCAATTCTATATCAAAATTAAATCTTTATAAAAATGGGCCGGGGCAATGAGAAAATTTTGAAAAAAAAAAAACCCCCGACAATGCTTATACCAATTGGCAGAAAAAAGGGATCATTGTGATAACCAGAAGGTAAGGTTGAATAAATGGGAACCGATGGCTTGGCACATCCCCGTATGGTCAATTTTGTGAAGACCCCCCCGGGGTGTCAATTCTATCAAAATTAATTAAATCTTTATATACTTAAATGGGCATTTCCCCTTTAATTGCATGCCACTGCAGGTGATAAACCAGACCTGCTTTCTCGCTAATAACTATTATCGCTAAGTGATATTTACTTTAGGCTCTAAAATGTTTATTGTTGTCATGTCATTCGACCTCCACAACCATGCAGAGAGTACAAAACATTATACCAGGACGCGAGCTGCATAGATAAGCTGAGAGAGTGTCCGTCAGCTTCTTGTATATAGTTCAGGCGGAAGGGTCACCCAACTTAACTCTTCCAAAAAAGACGTTTATGGAGATGATTGGCTAATTAATGAATACAAAAATAGCTTAAACGTATTGTTCAACTGATTATATGAGGTATCTTTATCTCTTATTTTTTTTGTTTCCAAAAAATAAAATTTTAGAAATATCAAGAGGTCACACCGCCCCACGCGATCACGATTTAACGCGGGAACAAAAAGGTCACGAAAATTTGCGTCCAAATAACACGTTGGAGATCATTAGAAATCTTTCAATGATTAAAAATACTTAGTATAAATCGATCTTGAATGTTTGCAGAGGCCTCTTATTGTTCTCTTTTATTCACCAATGAAATAAATAATTTACAGAGAAATAGCACAAAAGGTCAAAACTCGATTAGGACCATGGGTAATTAAGGCCACGAACATGAATGATACATCGTACCCTAGACGATGGTACCCACAATTTAAGTACTTACTCTTTGTCAAACCAGTGAATCAATACGCATTCTACTACGTTTACAAAAGTTTAGCTAGTTGACAACACGTTATTTGCAATCTCAATGAAATCAAATCATCTATCAGCAGTTTGAATACACACCGGAGCAATCGAGAGACCCGCGATGGGAAGGGTTACCTGAATAGGGTTACTACAACATTCAAAATGGCGACTCCCTGGGTCAACATGGCAGCCCAGGGAAAAAAAACATGGCGAAGTTCGATCTTATAGTATGATTATAGCCAGTGTTTACGGCCTTTAAAATTCGGGTTGGGACACCCCGTTGCCCATTCTGGGATATTAATAATTTGTCAAAGATAAAGATGGCCGCCGGAAGCAGGCATTTAAATAAACGGTAAGAAGCTAATAATCTACAAGATATAGATATTATAGAGATGAGGATATCTAGATAGCAGATATAGGATATATAATGATATATATATATGATAATATATATATATAATATTATATATAGATATATTTGATGAACCTACTGGAAAACGGAACAAATACCGTTTCCCGTAGGGTCATTCAATCATCTCGCTATGCTTTTCAAGATTGAGCACTCTGCCATGATGAAGATAGTCTCCTCGCCAATTAGCTCCTATTATATATAGATATAATATGATATATATATATATATTATATATATATATATAGGATAGAGAATCGGTATGCACAAGAGCTATTAATGTACATTAAAATAATCAAAAAGATTATGTTTCGGTTGCCTAACCTGACACACAATGATGGTGCTATTGCACCGCTAAACGATAGATTATTCGCTTAGCGCGAACTTTTCGTATGACAAAAATAATCATCGCAGGGACAATCTATAAGGTGCCAAACACTGTATAATAACCCATGTATTAACTAAAAGTATCAATACCAAGTATAAAATCATACAATGGTGATCAAGTAACAGTCAAGGAGCATATTGACCGATGAGCAAATAATATTAACTAATAAAACAATGCGACAATCAGGACACACAGAGAAATGAATTAGTTGTTGGAAAGTCATCAGGTGGAAGTTCTTGGAGTTGTCCATTAAGTGCATGTTCATTCTCGAAACTGTCCTTCCTTTTTTACTACACTGCGAACCCGACGACACGATGCAGTTGGCCAAATGTAACCGAGGCGTGTAGACCAGATGTATACAGCGTTTTCACGTACAGTGATGAGGAAAACAGTACACATGTTACCCTCCAATAATGGACAAGCTTAAAGGCACTATCAGGATGCTGTGGCAAACAAACAGAAGACATAAACTCCACAAGTTCTGCTGGATGCTTTGAAATTAGTTCTTCCTATAACATTAAAATTAGGATGAATGAAAAATTTGATCAAGAAAACTGGTTATGTTTCACCTATCAAACTTCAAGTGAGACTTGACAAATTGATACATAAGTCACACTAATCAATTACACAATTGATGAATAATCATTCTATTCATTAAAAGAAAGAATCAGGAAAAGCCATCATCACGACATTCAGAGATCTCGGCCTCAACATCACCATTCGACTGCAACTGAAATCACCAACTTCCTCGAATTCACTCTCAACTTGAACAAGGAAAAATACTAACCCTACCGCAAAAACAACCAACGACCGACCAGCTACACTCCCACGCTCTCCAACCACCAAGAACGAACATCTCAGAACATCCAGTCCTCATAAGCAGACGTAGTAGATCAGATATTTCATACAACGAGATACCTTTCAACAACGCCTCAGCATTCTACAACGACTCTCTGAAGGCCAGCGGTTGCAACGAGGAACTCACATACAATGAACCGTGCAACAGGACGACACGCAAACGTTAACGTGACATCATCTGGTTCAACCCGCCTTTCAGCAAGAAAGTCTCCACAAAATAGGGGATCATTCATCAGCTCATGTTAAATCATTCCAGCCGGATCCAAACGCAACAAAGATATTCAACCGGAACACCGTTAAGATCAGCTACAGCTGCATGCCCAAGTCGCCGCATCATCAAAACCCAAACAAATAGAAGATCGCCGCAAAGGAGAATCAATCTCACAACTGGATGCAACACCGCCCAACAAGGACCTGTGGCCCACTGCAAGGGGAGGAACTTGGAAACCTAACATCATCTACAAGCGCCGATTCAAAGTTCGCGATAACAGGGCTTAACCAAACTTTACTCGGACTGACAGGAACACCCTTTTCAGACTAGATTCAAACAAACCACAAGACACTCCTTCAGCAATAAAAAGCACCAGAACCCAGCACAGAAACTCTCCAGTAAGTGTGGTCAGCTCAAGAAGAACAAACCTAACCCTATGACATCACGTGTGTGTCAATCGTATCCAGCGCCCCGGACCGTACTCTAGCGGGAACCAAGAAGTGCGACCTCTGCCTCACTAGTAGACAGCCATATGTCGATATAATGGTGTGTTCGTTCAATTTTTTTGTGTTAAAAGCGATTTCTCAATTGATTTTGGACTTTGGAGGTGTGAATATTCAAATGAAAACATGTTGCCATTTTTTCTGCACCGTTTAGGACCTTCAAATCCATGATGGCCGCCGTGGACGGAAATTCAGCATAAATGTATTAATAATTGGGACTCTCTTGGCATGGAACTGCTTAAAACTACCATTTTAATGATTCATAGGAATAAAACTGTTCAGGTTGGAGACAATTGGATATATTCTGTTTTTTATCCTTTACGGTCAAAATGACTGCCAGCCGACCCATTGCCATATAATGTTTAATAATTGAGGTTTATAAAATGCCCTATGGCACAACTTACTAGATAAACTGCAAACCTGAAGCATAGATGCACTATAAAAACACTAGACATGTATGTTTCAGCTGTTTACTATTCAAAATGCTGCTCCCCCCCATATAGTACAAAATGTCCGCCATTACCGTTCTCAGTTTAATAATTAGGTTCTTTTATGGTCACTTAACTACCCTATTTCACAAATTGCTGGGTTTTTTTATTTTCTCGGAAAAATTAGCATCGAAGCTTAGTAATACATTTAAAACAAGGTTTTTTGATAATTGATGTTTTCAGGTGTTTCACTGTTCAAAACGGCTGCTATTCAGGTTTCCAAATGGTCACCATATCGTTAAAATGTTTAGCGTTTGAGTTTTAACTGACCCTATTTCACAAACTGCTAGGATATAAAACCTGGCCATCTGAAGCTAGGAATATTCTGCTTTTCAGTATTCACTGTTCACAATAGCGCCATTTAGTTCAAAATGGCAACTCACATCATATACTTAACTAGGTCAAAAGCTAGCCGAATGCATAGCAACCCAGACAGAGGAAACGATATCATTTTACAGCTGCTGGTGTACACAGACGGTTTTTCAACAGGACTCAGTATTAGACAGTCACAAATTATGCAATTACAACATGTCTTATATGACAGATAATTGTATAATCATTGCTTAGAACCTTTCAGAAATTTTAAGACAACTTTGTCCCTTAGTTTAAAAATATAGCATAACTAGGACACTGATAAAATTTCATGCTGAACAATCCAATAGGCGCTATAAAGCGTGTTTTTATATCGTAGTTTACAAACATGGCCAGAAAAAGATAACTAAGGTGAAGCATGCAATTAAAGTGCTTAATATGAAAGAAATTGTCTAACAATTCTTCAGATTATAAAATTGAAGACAACATTGGTCCCTTGGTTTAAAAAGCAGTAATCCTAGTAAATTGGTTAAAAGTCAAAACAAAGTCCCCGGGCATAACCCCGGAATAACAATCAACTTGGAAATTGACCTAATACAATAACCTATCCAAAAGACTCTGGAATCTTATTCTAAAAAATAATCAGAAAAATATTATTAAGACATAAGTTTAGAGCAGACTTGAACCTGTACCCTCTTGATTGTAGGCAACCGAAAGTCCCTTGAACCCACTGCTTACTCTATCAATGAATCTTACTAGTGTGATGACTCCCTGTTTGCTTATATTTTCAAATGAAAAGTGACCTCAACATACATGGCTCATATGTTCAATATGAAAAGTGACTCAAAAACAATGCCCATATTTTCAAATGGAAAAGTGACTCAAATAACAATTGACACTTGTCTCTTATCTTAAAGGTCCATGGCCCGATCCTAAGCCTCGTCCCCAGGAAACCCCAGAATTTTACCGGAAGTGGTCAACATTTTTTGTATCAGAAGAAAGCTACTATTTTTCTCATTTACCTTGTTGTGAAATCTTAGAGCCAAAGGATGTTTGTTGGAAGTTATGAGCGAAATGTACCCCAATTTGGTCGACAATATTATTTTTACACAGTACTGTATGGGGCTTACAAAATCACGTTTTTAGCTCTCACATGAAAACGATTGAAATATCGGCGCGAAACATTACAGATGTAGTTTTGGGATGAGCCAATCATCACGATGAAAACTTCATATCCCTTAAATCGGGCCATCCTCTTTAATTTTTCAGTCACAATGTTTTGCAGCATTCATTTAATGCCTTTGGGTTGTGTATTTTTTACTGTTAGTGGAATTACGCGAAATGTCAATGGTCCACCAAGAGATATATATATCTTTATATTACTTCCTTTAAGTATTATTCTTTGTTAGACCGTTGGTTTCCGACAAATATGCCATCAATCTATGTTCCTTATGATAGGCATATGGTAACTGTGGTTTAAATACATCCAATCAATAGTGTGCAAATTTAAAAGATTTGGGAAGCATAAGTTGGTATTTTTAAAACCCACTTGTTTATGTTTTAATATATACCTTTCCTCTTTTTTGCTTTGACGATAGACTTAAAGGACTTGTATTTTCGTTATTTTGTCACAACATCAATATTTTTGTGTAAACATTATTTACCTATTCAAGCCACTATCAGCACATTTCTTCAAAATGTAAACAACTCCGCCCCTAGTTTCATCAAAGTCATTTTTTATGATTGTTTTATTGGACATTGGTTTAGAAAATACCCCTTAATGGCTGAGCATACACTCCGTCGTTTTCAAGTCAATGATGATTGTTGCCTTTGTTTTTAATAAAAGTCGAGATTTTTTTTCCGACTTTTTTTAAGGTGTTGAAACAGTCATAAATGGCATCTTCAAGACCGTTTAACACTTAAGGCTAAAAAAAACTTTCCGTTAGTGCCCAAGGAGGGGGTTAATAGGGACCAACCCAAATAATCACTTTCCCTTGGGAGTTTGTCCAAACCACACAAGTAAATGGGGGTCAACAAGAACTCATACCAATAAAAATGAAAATCGAACTTTGACCTTTAACCTATGGTCAATGAAATTGGTCACTCTCCGAAAAAAAGTGGTTTTCACTTTCCCTCCTCAGCAACTCCGATATAAGATTATGAACCAAAATAATTGATTACATCTCCCTAGAATAACCAATTCAATAATTATAGCACAATATCGGAGCCAAATTGATACCATCTTGTATTTTTCTCAGAAGTTTCAAAGTCACCTTGGTCTCTCCCCATAAGACTTTACACATTAAGCACAGTCATGACAACATTAAAAATTGATGCTACTTACAGCATATAAGGGTTATTTGATTTCAATTATTATTATTAATAATTAGTGCTCTAAGGTATATTCTAAGCCAATAAATCCCAAGATTTAATTACTTTAATTTTTGCATTAGTGAATTATCTTCTCGGATTTTTTTCACTCTTGTTAGGGCCCAAGGGGGTGGGGGTTGACCAACCTAATTATGCTAAATGAATCCGTGGGTGGATTTAATTTTTTTTTGGTTTAGGAAGAAGCGTAATTCAATAAACCATGCAATTAGCCAAAATCCTTGAAAAAATCCTTGCCGTAACCAAAAAATCCGCCAAAAAATCAATGTTTGTTCCCATGAAACCCTCACTTGGGCACTTAAGTGTTAAAATGCTTAAGTTCCTGTTTTTCAGAAAGAAAAAAAAACAGTATATAACGTGTTAATATGACCTTGAACATCTAGCAATTTTAGAGACAAAGTGGATTTAGGGGGGGTGAATTTGGAAAAAATAACTGATTGTAGCTTTAAATATCACAGTCAGTTCCCTGCTGTTATTAGCACTGGCTGTAGGGGAAGATGCATGCAACTTAACGTTTCACCTTTTTTAATTTAATGTTATCAGAATGCAGCCGGCATAATGTTGAAGAATGCCTTCCTTATATGGTGGCCATCTTGGATTTTATAATATAATTATGAGATGGGACCTTATTTAAAATGTTATACATTGTTAAACGAACACTGTCATTCAAATTCTTCATAAACAATGTTCTAACTATTGCATATGATATTTGCCAAATTTTCTTCATATTTCCTGTTGTTTTATGCAATACTTTGTATATTCGTTTATTGGCGGCCATTTTGGCAGCCATATTGGTATTATAACTTTCTTGGACTACTTATCTATACCTAAGTGTTTTATTACGAAAGTAAATTAGTTCCACTCTTTCAAATTCTCATTTGGGATCATGTTTATATAGTCCAGTAAATTTACTATACATTATTGCCCACCTGCAGGTGATTTTGGCGGTCATCTTGGATTTCCCACTCTAACCCCTCGGAAAAAATGGCAACATTTTTTTTCCCATTTATGTCCCCAAAGAGACAAAATCAAGTTTAAGTTCGCTTTTAACAAAATTGAAGAACTGACATAAGCCTGTACTACACCGAGAGCTGGCTATCTATTGCCCCCGCAGGTGAACTGGAGGGCGGGGGTAACTATTTTCCGCGAGATAAGTCGAGGGAACATAGTACCCCACGCCCTACAGTTCACCGAGGGACCAATAGATTCACAAAGATCCCGAATAAGGATCATTAAATATTTGTTTTTATCCTTCATGAATATATTTTTGTTCATTGGATGGTTAAAAGTGAAACTGAGCCGAGTCCTACTAACCAAAATTAGGCCTTGTCTTCAGTCTGTCTCTGTAGGCTAGCTAGTCTAGCCTAGGGCTAGGCCAAGCTAGGCAAGAGCTTGAACATGACTGCATTTTAGGCAGATGAAAGTCCACCCCACTTACGATATCAACAACTTTTCGGTAAATAATGACACGCTGCCAATGGAAGTCTGTACCGAATTTACTCCCGGAATTTACTGCACAATAGCATTATACGCTCCACACTTTCTGTTTCCGTGCCCAAGTCATGCTGCAGTGATGCAGCGTTGAGATCATATCAGCGTTTTCCATTCCATGGCCATTAACATAAAAATCCCGCCGGGAATACCGGGTTATTTTAACAACTCCTCGGAACACCCTGACACCAGAAATACGTATTATTTTTCGCCATTTCACCATCCGTGCAGAAGGTTTCCACCGGTGTTATTGCAAATGGCGCAACAATGCGTCAAAGTCCTTTTAGAGCAATAACTAAATTTCCGAACGTCCACATACGTTGAGAAATACACCGGTACGAGTCTGGCAAAGCTACATCGCAAACGTCAAAAACGTCGTAGCTAGTATATTGACAACAGCGATCTAAGCGAAAGACGATAAATTAAAGGAACTGATAAAACGGGCCTTTGGGTATCGAGGCTCTAAGGGAAATAGGCGCCTATTTCCTAGGGAAAATAGGCACCGTCTTTCCTTGTTATCTCTACTTTGCTCTCTTTCTCGCAAATAGTTAAACTATTTGTGGTCATGTGACGCAACGTTTAACCAATCATATGACACACTGAATATATTCTATGAGGGATATCAAAAGGGCCCGTATTCGTAAGTAATTTTCGCCTACACGACTGTTACATTCGAATAATATTTGGTATCTGGGGAGTGAGTTTATAAAAAAAACACAATTGTTTTTTTTTTTTGTAAAGTATGGCCTTTCATTAAACGCTTTAACCTGCACTTAGACGGTAAAGTTTGCTCCAATTCACCCAGGGTCACCAGTCTGACCAGGCGTATTGAACGTTATTCCGTAAAGACCGATCAATTAACCAGGGTCGCAGTGACTCGGGGTACCCTGCACTTTAGACCTTAAAGTCTGCTCAATCCCAGGGTCACAAGTGACCCAGCTCCGGTATTGCTTACTTTAATCCGCCTTAAGGCTGCCTCAATTCACCGCGCGGATCACATGAACCCAGGTATAATAATAATAATAGCAGAGATTATATAGCCCTTATGCTATGGCCTCTAAGCGCTTTCAAACAAATGGCTGCTGATCACTGTGGCCCACCATACCATTAAACAATTTAGCATCATTCAAGGCTTGCAGAAGATCGGGATCAACGCTTTCCATTATCAGCAAAATCATCCAGCGAGATAACCATGCAGCGGGGACCAGCTACCCAAATATCGCATGGGTAAGTCGGGACAACCAAGCGGTTAGTTTCTTGTGCAGGGAAATTACACGCCATAGATGATCTCAAGGACGACAGCACGCCCTATACAGCAAGGTATGAGCCCCCATACAATGGAGTCGAGAGATCACTGAGTGATTGACTTCGAATAATATTTGGTATCTGGGGAGTTTTAAACAACAAAATTGTTTTTTTTATGTAAGTAGTTTGCCTTCATAAACGCTTACTGCACCTTTAGTCACGTTAAAGCTTGCTAACTCAACAGGCGTCGCAAGTGAATCCACGGCGTAATGCCAACTTTATTACGTAAAGTCTGCTCAATTCAACAGGGTCGCCAGTGAACCTTAGCCCGGTACTGCACTTTAATTCTAGTAAAGTCTGTCAATTCAACAGGGTCGCCATTGACTTAGGTACTGCACTTTATTACGTAAGGCTGTCAAATGTCATAGGGTCACTATCAGTGACCCATACGCCCGGGTCACTAAAACAACCCAGACCCCATTGTACCCGTATATCTGTCAACTGATGACAATCCATTGACAACCTTCTTACAAGACAATCGCACTAACAGGCGATGGGACATGGATCCCCCAAAACGGCAGGCACAAAACGAATTGAAATCGAATTAAATCCTTACTGAGAAGCCCACCTTTCTCAGTATGTATCAGTCATTAATAGCCTTCAACACAGGCACCCCGTGAACACCGCTTCGAGCTACGTTACGAACATATACCAAAACGAGAGAGAGAAGATGCATGATGAAGCAACGAAGCAAACACCAACATGCATGAAGCACTCAGAGACAAGGCGTGGATTTCAACTGAAGTTGTCCAACAAGTTTGAGGCTCCAAAGTTGGATTCATCAAGATCCGATAAACAGTGCCAAATTACCATCCACTCTGCAATTAGGAGATGCCCTTGGTAGAAGGAAAATGCTGCAGAGACTAAGCCTCAAGACCTGAAAAGCTTCTATGGGAACAAAACAAATGAGGGAGAAAAGAAGAACGAAAGATGAAGAGGAGTGGAATGGGAATCCAACAGGTAGAATACACTGAGATCTGCAAGCCCACAGCGCGACGTATGAAAGAGGATCTTCATTACAACGCGCCAACAGAACACGCTGAAAGTCTGAAAACAACCAAAGGACTTAAATCAGCAAGACGAAAAACAGTGTATGGGTGGTTTAGGACCAGGAACAAAATCATAGCCTGAAGGAGGAGCAAGATGGCACTCTAACTGAAGATCTCGAGTAGGTGGTCAAAAGATCCCTGTGAAGAGCTTTTTACCACCAACCCTATACAAGCACCAGGGCAAACCACAAGAAAATACCTTTTTGTGAGTAGGTACACAAAAAGTGGCAAACAACCACCCCTTCCCTTCAGCCATTCGGAAAAGTAAGAGTAAGAGATGACAGTAAAGAAACTACAGCGAGATAAAGCAACTGGAGGAGGATACGTATTACAGCAGGTGGAGGTGAGCCCATTATTGACGTACTTACAAAGCTGTTCAACAGATGCATTACTTATCAGACGGGAAAAGACGTCCCCCAGCAACTGGAAGAATGCATCTGTGTTATTCTCCTAAGAAAATGAGTACATCTCTTACCTCAGGCCTTTCAACCGCCAATGCCATCATAAAGGAGGATTAACGGGGAGGAAGAGGACCTCAAAAATTGATGGTGAAACATCTCTTATCACAGATCTGCCGACGATAATTATTAATGATTGCCAAGTCACCAACGCCAGTAATTGGAAAGCATGCTTAAAATGACATTCATCCAGCACCAGACAACCCCGGTCGGACTCAGCATGCAGGTTGGGAAAACCAAAGTGATGTTAATGACCACACCAGGAAATCCGAGATAAACGGGAGACGGGGACGTCATTGAGAGGTCAACAGATAAACCTGGGACAGCAGTATGCATGATGGTGATTACTGCTGAGATAAGAAGGAGAATGGACTAGGCTGGGCAGCCCTTTGCAAAAGTGGAATAAACCAATCAGGGAAAAAAGAAGACAAAGTATGGAGTTAACGAGAACGGTGTTCAATGAATATATTCTTCCTGTTATGACATACGGCATTGAAACGGGGCCTTGACTATACACCACGATGGAGATGCTTGCAGTTGCACAGAGGAAAAAGAGAAGCGAATAATGCTTGGCATCAGACTTAAAGATAAAAAGAGGGATAATGGTTGGATCCGATACCAGGACAGGGAGTTATCTGCTATTATTCGACTGCATTAGGACGTCGCCAACACAAGATGGGCAGCCACTGTTGCTAGAATGCAGGATAACAGGTGGACCATCAGAGTGAAAGAGTGGACCCCAGAGAATGGACCAGAAGCCAGGCGTCCAAAAACCAGAGGAGAGGACGAAATGACCAAAACAACTTGGACAAGAATGGGCTAAAATTGAGATTTGTGGAAACATTTCTAGGGAGGGGGGTTCATCCTTCGTGAGTGATCTGAGCCTGGATTATGGATATGTCAACAGTACAAGTTAGTCAACTATGCAGACTTTTGTGCATTGTGCATCAGTTGGAAAGTTAAGTCTAAAAGAATATCTCTTTCATTTTTCTCATTTTCATTTTCTCCGACATAGTGGCCAGTGCGTCCAATAACTTTCATGGTGGTGATTTCTTTGGTGATCTATGATGAGGACCTCGCTCTGGCACGCGCACTCAATAACTTCCTTAAGGTCATGGAGGGAAGATCAAAGTGGGCTCAGAAGATGCCACATGACTACTTGACGATCGACCAAAAGGTAGGTGGCTTGTTAAAGCGGGAAAATTGATGCTAGATTAAACAGTTGATGGCAATGTTGTTCTGATGGACATCTGAGTTCTGATGGCAAACAATGCAAAACCATTGGAACACATCAAAAGAGATATAAGAGGTCAAATGTCAAGGACATTAGGATTCCGAATGTGGAAATAATGCTTTCACTAGAGCTCAATTGCAACAACATCTTGCAGGTACGTCGTTTTCCATATGCACTGTGCACACAGTGCTTAACGCATAGGACATGAGAAAACGCATTCCTGCGAGGAAATGAACTGTGCTCAAGGGATTTTCTTGGTAGAAGCTCTAATTGTAGAAAGAATATATTATCATTAAATAAATATGTGGATTTTATTATGATAGAACATTAAGAAAAAATCCGAAAAGGTTAATTTATAAAGAGTGGTTTTTGGTAGGGTATAATGCTAACCTTATGGCAAAATTACCCATTGATTGTGGGCAGATTCAAGAGGGAGCCATGGACAAACAGGTTAGACCTATACTCTTCGTAGAAGCTGACAACCAAGATAATTTTATTCTCTACAAGGTGGTGTAATTTGGTTAACATACGATGCTGAAAAAGATCCGAAACGATTCATTTCTAACAAGGTTCCACATGTGTAAAAAACAGGCCTACTCGCCAAAGTACATGCACACAGTGTGTGGGTAATCGCCCATCCATGCATTGTCATGATCAGTGATGGGATGGTATGCCATGTGAATGGGAATTCAGTTTATATCGATTCAAACTTCGGGTAATGGATGTTCATGTCACAATGCTTTTAGTTGGTTGGGCAAAAGGTCGAGGCCCGTTACACGCTGTTACAGTGGACACTAACTTCACTATGACATGCCCGCACCCAAACCTATAACCAATTCTGGGCCTAGTTGATTAGGCTGCCTTGTGTAGTGCTGTTAAATGATTGTGTTGGGGCAAGTGACCGTTTTCTCAAAGTAGAGCGTTTAAATTAAACTGGGTCTTTGAATGAAAATGGAATGAGGGACCTTGCAAGATAATTGCCGGGTAAGATTTCACAGGGTAATAAGAACAAAATGTATCTATCTTAAGACACCGATTCCTGTAAAGCTGGGACTCTGGGGGGACTATTTTGCGATTAGGGCCCTGGACATTTAACTCAAAGTTCAAATAGGAGTTCCTTTTATGGTGAACTGTACATAATGAATGTCCACACAATTAAAATAAAACGCTTCTTGTCGGAGCACCGTCATCGGTAAAAGGGGTGAGGACTGTGCAAGGTAACGTGTTCCGCGTTTAATTATGGCTCTGGCAAATGATTTAATTTAAAGAGACATGAGGAGATTTCCAGAAAGAAGCGCCTCCAATTTTTTTCGAACCCGGGTTTTTATTGCATATTTGGAATGCTTTCCAATGTATTAGATCACACCTGAAGTGAATAAGCCGAATACGCCGTCTTTATGTAATAATATGATGGTTTAGTACTTTCTGTCGTGCACGACAGAAAGTCAAAGCACGGTGTTCTATGGGGACAATTACGATAGTCAGGCAAGTTCAAAACAAGGTTTGCTGTTTTCTTTTGTACTTGTTTGTCCAATAAACCTTCGGAACGTTCTTGGTAGGTGGTCTACAATCGATCCTGTGCAATTTGAGAGAAATTCGTATCCTAAAAAAATTTCCTCCTGTCACTTTAAACAAAGCATAATAACCTACATTTTAACACCAAATTGAGTGCTGTAACTAACCAATTGTGATAAAAGGGATTTTGAAAGTTATTTTTGTACAATTCGAAAGTTCCTTTAGCTGTTTAGTCTTGGCCACTTCTAACTTCTTCTACCTTTCCTTTGCATCACATTAAAGAGGCGACAAACACCCGAATAAATGATATGATTTGATTGTTTTATTATCAGATGAATCCAATGAACTCAGATTTGTTGTCATCGGAGAGACTGGTTCGGGAAAGAGCGAAACGTCGAACAGCATCCTTCTCAACCGCGACATATTCTCAACATCAATGAGCGCCACATCCGTCACCAAGAATTGTGTGGTACAAAAAGCTGAAGTTATGGGCAGGACAATCTCGATAGTGGATACACCAGGACTTTTTGACTCAAACATGGATGAAACATCGCTCCTACGAGAAATAACGCGCTGCACCATGATGACAGCACCTGGCCCGCATGCCCTGCTGCTGGTGATGCGGATCGGACGCATGTCGCAGCAAGTGCAAAAAACGGTCCGAATCTTTCGTGAAGTATTCGGAGACAAATGCACCGATCATATGATCATTGTTTTTACCTGGAGAAGTCTCTTGCAGACGTCAGGAAAAGTTTGTTCAGTTGAGCAATATAATCGTACGTAGAAAAAGACGTTTGCCGACGATGCTGAATGAGTGATGTCAAAATCGATACGTGGTGTTTGAGAATATGTGGATGCCGAATCTGAAGAGAACGAAGCGCAGGTCTTAGAGCTGCTTTCAGTCGTCGATGAAAGATGCTGTCCAACGGGAGGGAGTGCTACTCTACGACATGTTTAAGAAGCAACGAGAGAATGAATGAAAAGGACGGGAAACTCCTCCAGAAAGACGAAACGAAGAACATCACATCAGATAAAAACATAAGAAAGATGTACGAAGATGAGCTGAAGAAATAGGCAACCGCTCCAACACCAAACATAGTTTAGATGATGATTCAAAGTCGAGATCAAGAGATCAGGGAAATACGAAGAAACTATAGCAAGAAAGATGCGCGTATGAAGTTGTTCGAAAGCAAGCCGAAAATGGGTCACTTTGGGGAAACTTTCTAAGTATGGTACCGGGACATTGTTCAAAAGTTGGGCTTATACTGTCGTTAATATTTATGTGTCCATACCAAAGGAACAACTCCTGGTACAAGATTTGCCGAGACATGTGCAAAGCTTGTCTCAGTTGCTTACGGCTACTAATCCACAGTGTAAGAGAAAGAGTACTAAGAATTCCGAGCCAGCGATCAAAATCAACATGGTCATCAGCAGTTAGCGCGGCTAGATAGATAATTTACAGCTAACCGATTCCTAGAAAAAATTAATCATATAGAACTATTTTTAACTAATAAAATAGTCTTGCCTTGCCCAAACCCCCACTATCTACCATCATGGGTAGATTTGGCATGTCAAATGGGATCACGTCACAATGATCTATTTAAGAAAACTTTGACTTACACGTTAAATATTGAGTCTTGGCAGTGTGTTCTGACCAATGATATTTGGATGGATTAGGTGTGGTTATTGTATGTTGAGCAAGTTCAAGCGGCTTAGGAGTGAGCTTTTGGACTAAACTGAATCTGTTCCATCTTCCATCTTTTCCACCTTATACGTCACGGTCCCTGCTCGGGTTTATAGCATTAGCATGCCGTAATAATTGTGGGTAATAAAAGGGTGTCCCGTAACGTGTGGACTAGGGACTCATTCTACGTGGAAGTACTTCAACACATGTTGACATGTAAAACCAACATAATGCCCGCCAAAAGAACAAAAAAAGACGTTTACATCCAACCAAATCTAAACCATTATCAATGATATTAACCGCCCAAAGCTGTTGTATTGACATCAATTGAAATTGATAATAAAGTGATATTAATCATAAGTGCAATCCCATGTTCAAAAATTTATTCCTGAAACATACACACAGATGCCTCAAGCACACACACGAACACACACACACGCCGCACGAACACACAACACGGTTGATTCACGCAGCGACAGAAATGAGCTTACTAATTCTTTTGTTTTGCGTTAGCTGAGGATTGAACATAGATGATTGAACATCATATGGAATGTAAAATTTGTAAAATTTAGTATGATCTGTGTTATGTTTTCATTACTTAATAAGATCTGTTCAATTAGGTGTTTTATTTAATTAATAACTTGCAGTTTTCGTTTAACCTGTCTTTCCAAGCTTTGGGCAACACGGTTTACCAATGGGCCTCAGGGAATTCGTTTAAAAGCACCCGATGCTAACGATTTTGATACCAATGAAAAAGCGGTGGGCCTCCTCTGTACTTTGATACCAAAACAAGCGCCATAATCGTATTTGGACGTTTTATTTTGCACCATATAAAGGTAGGAATAGCGAATTTACATGCTTTTTTTCGGTTAGAATGATGGGAATTACTCATTTTATATAAATATAATTTTTTTAGAGCTCTACACACTGCAGGGAAAAAAAAAATATCAGAAATGTAACCCTACAATGATCTTGGGTGACGTTATCAGTCGGTCCATAGAGCATGTGTGTAAATGAAACAAAATCTCCAATATCTCCGGAAAACGGAGGGGTTCTATGGAATTTTTGCATAAGAGGGTCCGTTACTATGGTTTGTTTTAAATATGCATCGTAATTGGGTATGAACCTATAGAACTAGCGAGAAAATTCAACGTTTTTGTCGGGTACTTCGGTACTCGCAAACAGGGAAAAGTTAACACGCAATCTCTACGGGCGATCCATTTTTCCCACAATCCCTTTCGGTTTATTCCAGTCTTGAGAATTTTCAAACACTGGTATCAATTTTTGTTTTTCAATTGTAGAAACAGGAATTACGTACTTATAGGACATGCCGGACACAACCGCGAAGGGGCGAAACCGTCTAGTGTTTTTAGCAAACGGAGAAAAGTTTACTTGCATGTAAGAACGAGTGGTGAGACGAGAGGACATGGCGCCATGAAAATGTCCGTATACCTATTAGTGGAGGAGCTAGGACCCAGGTCAAAATCATCGTTTACCCCTCACTACAGAAAGTTTGACACCTTGGTAGTTAGTAGGGACCCTATATAATCAACGCTAGGTAGTGTACTCTCAAATTGTGGGTGTTGTCACTTTTGCAATAGGGGCCAATTTAAGTTTACACAGGGGTCAAACTTTTAAAATGCTCCCAATCATGGTTGAAATGTATGCCATATTATCCACGTAGTCATAAGGATTCCAAAATTATAGGTTGTACCAACTGTGACCAATGGTTTTGGAGTTATAGGGTAAAAATGGCAAAATGGTAAAATTAAAAAAGGTCAATTTTATTATTGTACAGGGGTCAAAATCGGAAGTTGCTCCAATTTTGTTGGAAAATGTTAGAAGTTGTTCATCTAGTTAATGATGTCCAAAATAAGGAATAGTGTGTACCATCTGCAATGCATAGTTACCATGTTATGGGGCAAAATAGGTCATAGGTCAACACCCAAATTGGTGTTGACCTTCTGACCTTATATCATAAGTAAGCATTAACATAATACAACTATACACTTTTAGGAGTCCTCTTACCTCAGGCAATAACGTGCCAAGTATTTAAAATATCATCAGATTACTTTTAATGTTGACCCCGTACAAATTTGAAATTGACCTTTTACCATTTTAGCCATTTTACCTTATAAAAAATCCAAAAACCAATGGTCGTAGGTGGGTACAAAAACTATACATTTTTGGAAATCCTGATGATAAGATGAAAATATGGATACATTTTCAACATGATTGGGGCATTTAAAAGTTTGACCCTGTGTAAACTTAATTGGCCCCTATTGAAAAAGTGATTTGATACAAAATTGAGAGTACTACCTACATAGCATTGATGTAGAGGGTCCTACTAACTACCAAATGTGTAAACCTTTTCTGTAGTGGGAGGTAAACGAACGCCTTAAATAACGGCCCCCTATGATCTTCTGCTCCTCCCTATATGCAATAAGACGTCGTACCAGAAAACTGCCTTCCCTGTTGAAAACACCATGTACCTTAATAGCACAATCATCCAAGTACCCTTTACTGAAAAGGATCCATTTTGTCAAGAAAAGGCTCTTATTTAGCGTTATAATTAGCATGCAGACTGAATGTTAACATTAAAAAAATCAATGGCATATTGGAAATAATGAGGAAAACCACACAAGTTATTTGCTATGTGGAAGTAACCCTTTAGCTTTAAAATTATTTTTTCATCATTACAGATATTTTCTTTTCTGAAAAAAAAACTTATAAATTTCGCTTTTTAAAATTGCTTGACAAATTAATAAATGACAAAATCGTCCCGTAAGGTTTAGTGCATGTGAAATTAATTTTAGTGTGTGACAAATTAAATGACGAATTTATCAATTCTAGTTTGTTATTATTTTACTTATTTCCTACCAAATTACAAAATATAAAAGGCATGTAGTTTAAATTATTTGTCCTGTAATTTGTCATGATACTTAAGGGGGATCCTAGTCCTCAAAGGTATTTTTTTTTCAGAATTGAGATTTTGACAAAAAGTTTTTTTCCTCTAAGCCTCACTCTAATCCAAATTAACTTTTTGTTTCATCTCAAAAGGATGAATACTTTGTGAGTTATCGCAAATATACATTTGCGTAAGTACATTTCGTGACTACATTCTCAAACTTTAGTTTACGTTTTTCTCCATATTTTTTTTTTTCGCACTTGTGTGCACCCACGGTGGAAACTTCCTATCGCAAGAACCATAGGGGGTATGCACTTTCATCTTTCACGTGTGTTTTCTCTATCTTTAGGAGCACCAATGACCCAAAATTATTTAAAGTTCAACCCTTGGGAACATTCACTTGTTCTTTTGACCAAGCCATAATTATATTTTCTTCTGCTGTTTCAGAATTGTAACCAGACCTTTACCCAGCCTTACCATTTAGATGTATTATATTTTGGTTCATGACTAGCTTTTACATCTCAGCTCCAAATTGCTTTTGTTTCATCTCAATAGGAATAAATACTTTTTGGAGATATGCATGTTCCCGGTATTGACACTTTGCAAATTTTACAATCCAAGTTTGGCGGCCGTTACCATGGCAACGGGTCACATATTCCGACATTTCGCATGTAATTTTATGCAACAGGTTAGGGGGTATGCCTACAACCATTAAACTTGAGATACTACTTCTGATTAGTGAGAAAAACAAGTTTTTTTTAAAGGTTGTTCGGACTAGGATTCCCCTTAAACTGTCAAATAACGACAAATTTGCATTCAATAAATTTGCAATTTTAAAAAGTGGAATTTCGTAAGTCAATGAAAATAGCTGTATAATATGATACAAAATATAAGAAAGGCCTGATAATTGTTATTTCAACATGCTTTAAACGCTTTTAGCTCGATTTTCTTGAATGTAACAAAAATTGACCAATATTAATATGTCAAATAAGACACTTTTCTTGACAAAGAACATCAAGAAGTTTCAAAAACTGTATAATATACCAACAGAAATCAAGACAGAGCTTGTTTTGACGCTTGGCAATGTGGCCTTGTCTTTATTACGGGTTGACTGCCTTCGAAGCTTCGTCATGGTTTCTAACTTATGGTTGAAAGACACATTTTTGACACTTTTTCTAACTCTTGTAGGGGTAGGGTTAGAAAGTAGGGGTAGGGGTTTTGGCATATCGTGTTTCAATGCCCCACTACTTACGACAAAAATTACAACGGAATAAAGATATAATATTTGTATGCGAAAGTTTGGCGGGAAAAAAGTGGGCGATATAAACGATATTGCCGGGGGTTTATAGTTCAATGACCTATGCATGTAGAATCATTTGGTATTAAGGGATTACATTACGCCGAAACATAGTGTCAACACCAAATTGTTTGCCGGCCATTCACTCTAGTTTATATAACGGAGTCAACACTCAAGGTAGTATGTTTATTGTATAAGCTTTTATATTGGACATATTTACAACCTAACAGTATTGGTTAGTTTTGCCTAGTCTGATTTTGTATACTGTCAGTACCGCATATTGTACAATGGTAAGAATGATTGAGGGGGTGTGCTGAGATTAAAAATAACAGCAGCAATACAAACTTTGTTCAACAGAATATGATGCTTTAACACTTAACTGCATAACTGGGGGGGTTCCAGGGGACCCATTTTTTGTTTTTCAGCGGCATTTTTAACGCTGCAACATATTTTGGGTTTATATTTTTTGTATTCGTCTAACTTTTAGTTGCGCTTGCCTTGGGGCAAAAAAAATTGAAATCCATCGCGTCGTTTTTGGCGTTAATTAGCATTGGTACCTAGGAGCCCCCCTTATGCACTAACGGAGTGCCCATGACCAAAATGAAACATCTTAGTAGAGCTACTGTGATCTGATTTTCAATAATCATACACCTAGTGACAAACAAAGTAAATAATTAATTAAAAATCTTGCAAAGTATAGAAGGGGCCATTGGAGCCATAATATTTATATACGGTCATGTAGCGTTTACTGTAGGAACTATGGTAAATTATACAAGTAACCCTCAAATATAAAATGGCATGAGACATTTATGTTTGTTCTTAATATGGTAAATATATCACCCGGATCTATGGTCCACAATTTGTAAAAACACATCTCAAGTACAAAAGGTTTGTGTGTGATTAATATGTTTACAGACTGACAGTAACACCTGAAACGCGATTATTAAGTGCCGCAAGTGGGTGCCTTAACGGGTGGGGGACAAACAAAGTTGTACAGGGGTCAAATTTTGTAAAATTGATCCATCATGTATTGACAAGCACACCATGTTATGTGTCTAACCTAAGGATTTAGAACGTATAGTTTGTAATTGGTACAGCCTAAGTTTCAGAGTTATAGCTAAAAACAGCAACAAGCAATAAAAAGGGTCATTTCCAGTTTGTACAGGGGTCCAAATTTTAAATTGCTCCTATTTGGATAAAAATGGTGCAAAAATTATGGTGGAGCTCATGGATAAAATTAGGAATATTTTGGGAGTGGTCCAAATGCTTGCTTAAGAAAGTAGGGGGGGGGGGGTAACAAGATCAAGCCCGTCCATTGCATTCAATGGACGTTGACCTTCGGTGCCCCCTACATCGGAAACTAAGAATTTAAGACGTCATAACTATTCCGTATTTTTTAATACTTGACTCCCCCAATAATTTGCACTTTTTTATCAAAATCGGAGCAACTGTTAAAATGTTACCCCTGTACAACTGGAAATTGACCCTTATTTTGATTTTTGCTGTTTGTAAGCCTATAACTCTGAAACTTAGGCTGTATAACATTATTACAAACTAATACCTTTTCTGAATCCGTATGGTTAGACACATAATTAACATGGTGTGCTTTTCAACATGAATTGATCAATGTACAAATTTACTCCTGTACAAACCTTGTTTGGCCCCCTCTCTTAAGGCACCACTTGCGGCACTTAGAATCACGTTTCAGGGGGTTCCGGTCAGGTCGGGTCAACATATTTAATCACACAAACCTTTTAGTACTTTGGATGTTTACAATGTGTGCTAGCTCAGGGCTAATAGTTCATTCTTCCCAATTAGAGCAATCAGCACAGTCCAGGTGAAGCAATGCCGTAGAAATGCGAAACAAATTAGTGTACTTTTTTCCACATTTTACGCAAAATTAAATCACTGTTTTGCCCCTAATTTCTACTGAACACCTTCTCTTTCAGTTTTTTATTTTCGTTTATTGTTTGATGTCTTGTAAGCCTTCTACCTGGGGTGGATTTCATCTAAAAATCCTTTGAGAAAGTGGTTTTTATTAGGGGGGGTCCCTAGGAACCCCCCTTTATGCACTAACGGAAGTGCAAAACCCCCTTATCAGTGTAAGTGTTAACGTCATGTAACATGAAACTTTTTTTGTTATCGAATATATGTAAAGGCTTCATAACCAGATTCAATGAACAGATTGTCGTAAAGTGTGATACACGCTATGATTCCTTTGTTTGCCGTCAATCAAAGAACGGATAAAGTGTCATGAACTGAGTTAGTGAAGAGGAGGATTTAGTCACGTAAATATTGTGTTTGTTTATGAATTGACCCAACTTTAAACTACTTTAAAATGATTGAAACCCAGGGAGTGCAATTGTTTTGGTGTGTGTAATAATAATTAATAGGCCCTGTTTTGGATATTAGAGTGTATCGGGTGCGCAATGGCTACAGAGCGCATATCTCTGTAGCCATGGCGCGTATGTTCCAGGGTATTATGTTTGATAGAGATTACTTTGCAGGGGAAGTTTCTGGAGTGTTGAGGTATGCACAGGTAATTTAAACAGAAGAATGTACTGATGTGAAATTCATTATTTTTTTCTTAATTGTCATGATTTACTAAGATCTTTTTGAACAAAGGTTTAGGATGATTTTTAATGTCCCTGGGACCGAGCTCATAGTAAATGCATGTAGCCGTTTCACAAATTACCGTTTGGAAATCCCCAATGCCCAAATTCGAGCAGATCATGTCCTACCCTCCTGTACAGAAAACCCATGTTAGTCTACATATTGATCCGATTATGCTGTGACAACAGAGATACAGAATGCTTGATGCTTTGCCGTATTGTAGTTATAAACGGTAACGAGATGAAAGTTGGTGTCACGCGTCAGGTACCAGGTACGTCAGGTATCAGCTATCAGTTTGCTCTTCGGGCGACCGATATATATAAATCCGACTATGATTAAATCAAGGTCTGTACATGACCCTCAGTCTGCCCAAAGTGCTATTATTTTTCCAAAAGACACCGTTATTATGTCTAAACGTCTACCCAAAAATTTACCTTTTCCCTACTGATTCAAAAACAGACGTATCGATGACGATAATCGTTGTTTTTTTCCAATGTGGGGATACGTAAGTCACACGGTTGACTGAATGGGTCCCCCCGAAGCAAAATAATAAACCAATTCAATGCCGTGACGTCATCAAATTCTTTATTTTTCCAAAAATTGGCTGTTATTCCCATATAAATCTTTTTAAGATCCAACATCTGTATATTGTTCTTTAATAATTAAATTCAATGTCCCCGCTCTGAAGGTGAAAAAGATGGGTCCATAAGTCACAAAAATGAAAACATAGTAAGACGTATAAATACCTTACCGTGGACTGGATGAGCAGACGGATCACCGTTTTAGTTTGTAGAGGCTTTACAGCCACTTGCGCGCGGCTGCGGGGTTATGCGTCAAGCTGTCAAATATTATTTTCTGGACACAAGATAATAAACGTAAAACGTGGCCGATTTTATAGTATCCTTAGTGAAGTAAAAAGGAACTTGGTGAGTAAATAACTTAATCGTATCATTTTCTTATGTTGAATACAGAGTTTGTTTGAAAGTTTGATGTTGGAATTTATTCAGTGCATTTGCTTGGTAATATTTTCTTCGTGAGAAGAGGGACATTTTTTAATTATTCCTTATCTTATCCGGTATCGTGACATGGAATTTCTATTATACTGATTGGAGTAAAGTAACAACCTCTCAGAACGAATGGAATCGTCGACACGCCCAAAAAAACTTTAATGAACTACAGGAATAAACATTTCTACTATGTATTGGTATCTAAAAGACTTAGTAAAGTAGGTATAAATTAGTAACCGTTATGTGGGGGTTGTCTATCTCTGGGAGTAGTGAATGTGTAACAAGTCATATTGTTCTTGATTTTGTTGGGTACACTAAGTATGGCACGTTTGCCAGTGGGCTAAAAAGGTGTCCTGGCCGAGTTCCGCGCATGTCGGTTCACGCGCTGTATCGGTTTTCCTCGCATATGTCGAGTGTGCAGCGTTATATGTCGAGGTTACAGCGCTCTATGTCCAGTTGCCCTCTATACATCGAGTTTTGCTCTCTATATGGTGAGTTTGACATAAAATCATGCCCAGTTTCAAAATCTCGACATGTTTTCTAAATGAGGAAAACTCAACATGATTTTTTTGTGTATGTGTAAAAAAAATCATGTCGAGTTTGCTCATGTTGAGAAAAAAAATAATGTCGAGTTTGCTCATGTTGAGAAAAAAATCATGTCCAGTTTGCAATGTTGAAAAAAAATCATGTCCAGTTTTTAAAACTCGGCATGATGATCTGGAACATGATTTAATCTGGAAATGATTATGAAACTCGGCACATAGAGTTCAAAAACTGGATAGGCAGCGACTGTAAACTCGACATATAGCGGGTAAAACTCGATATACAGCGCCTGAAACTCGCCATGATTTGTACGTGGAGCGTGCCAATATAATGTTTTACAACAAGAACACCATTGTTAAACACTATCAGTTTGGAACACAGAGGGGACACGTGATTTAGTTCAGAGCCATTTTAAAAACTAACAGTTCCCGTGGGCTTCTTGTTTCGTATTATTTATACTTTATTTGTAAGTTATAATTGGATAATATAAACTATATGTAATGTTAGATTTGAACGAAATTTGAATACGGTCATATGTAATATGTGACTTGACAATAGTTTCCGCTGCCTTAAAAAAAACATACATGGTTTATCCTATATTATAAATCCAAATCAAACTGTGAATTTCTTCACAACTTTGCCATTTCGGTGGAACTTTTGGAGACAGTTGGCAGCTCCTGGATCTGAGGCACGGTAATGCTTGGTAAGAGTTCTGAGGCCATGAAAATATTTGTGTGGTTTTCCTCATATTAATATTTATTTGGGATCAATATGCCACTTTACTTCAATAACTAATTTTTCAGTTTGGGACGCCATCTTGATTGCGCTAGAATGATAAAAGGAAGCCAAACAGTTGATCTGTTCTTTTGATTTTGAATTATGACGTCCCCACTTAATTCGCATGCAAAATGAAGCACCCACGATCAACAAACTTGGCCACATATTCTTGTTGTCTCAATTATAGTTAGAGATCAGAATAAACTTTCAAATCCCACGGAATTAAATATGGCCCGACTATATTCCCGAACTGGTACAAAAAGTGTAAAAATATAGCTAATAGGATACTTTAAAAGATAAAACGTTAACAGGGACACAATGGCATGAAAAAAATATTCAAAATCATGAAATGGACCCATATAGTCGTGAGCGAGCAAATTTTCG
This sequence comes from Ophioderma brevispina, assembly GCA_023653785.1. Lineage (NCBI taxonomy): Eukaryota > Metazoa > Echinodermata > Ophiuroidea > Amphilepidida > Ophiodermatidae > Ophioderma > Ophioderma brevispina. The sequence goes on from JAMKCH010007020.1 coordinate 64,066, forward strand.
GTATAATGGGAAAGGGGACAAAACGACACTTAAAGTCTGACTCAGGAGATTTCGAAATATTATTTTTTGTGTAATAATGAAAAAAATAAAAAACTTAAAAAAAGCAAAAAATAAAAAAAATAAAAAAAATGCACAATTCCAAAATTGAGATGAATCAGATTTTTCGTTTTGATGCAGTAAACATTTATGTGGTAGTATACGCCCATAGGATACGTGGATAACCAAAATTCCGGATCCGGAATTGCTACAAGTTGATTTTCTATATGAAGAATTCGATTTTAAAGTTAGCAATTTCAACAGTGATTAGTATATGGACAAGCATTATGTACATGCAAAAAAAACACGATTTTTTGGAAAATGAGGGCGCCCTCCTCAGGAAATCTAGAGTCGGACTTTAATTCAAATGCTTCAATCATGTTGAAAGGTATACCAATTATTTGTCTGATGATAAGGATTCCAAAAGGTTAAGTTGTACTAACTACAACCTAAAGTTTGGAGTTATAGGCTAAAAAACAGCAAAAATCAATAAAAAGGTCATTTTCAGTTGTACACGGGTCAAATTTCAAAGTTCCTGATTGGATAAAATATGGTGCATAATATTGGTGGAGCTCATAGGTTAAAAAAGGAATAGTTTTTGAAACCGTCTAAACTAAAATCATAAAATGCTTAGTACCAATGTAGGGAACATCAAAGGTCTATGTCCATTATTTCAAAATGGGTTGACCATGTTTCCCCTACTTTTGTAACTAATCATTGAGACACTCAAAAAGCTTTTTCCTTATTTGAATCCCACCAAAATTTGCACCAATTTTTGCATCCAATCGGTTGCAACTTTAAGGTCCATGGCCACGTTCGCTATGCCTCGGTCGCCAAAGCCCCAGGATATTACCGGAAGTGTCAACATATTGGTATCAGAAGAAAGCTACTATGTTTCCCATTTAACTCCTGTGAAATCTTATAGCAAAGGATGGTTTGTTTTGGAGATTTATGAGCGAAAATGTGCACCTTTTGGTCGACAATATTAATTTTCCAGAGTAACCTATGGGGCTTATAAATCAAGTTTTTAACTGTCTCACATCAAAACGGATTAGATATCGGCCGAAGCTTAACAGATGGGGTTTTGAGTGAGACCAATCTATCAAGATGAAAACTTTCATATCTTAAATCATATCCATCCCCCTTTAAAATTTAACCCCTGTACAGAACCGAAATTTAAAAAAAACTTTTTGACCGTTTTTGCTTGTTTTTAACCTTTAACTCCAAAACGTTTGGTTGAAGAGTGTACAACTATAGCTTTTGGAATCCTCATGTTGGACAATGATGTGGGCAATACTTTTCAACATTACAGGACCAAGTTAAAGGTTGACCCCTGTGTAATCCTTAATTTGTCCCCTACCTGGTTATAGCTACCATTTCAGAAAGGCGTCATTCATTTTTGAGTAAGGATATTGTATTACTGTGGCTGACTAATAGTAATCGTTTTGTCACCTTGGGGGGTTCGGATACCAATTGTTTTGGCTAAAATTTCCTGATGGCTTAAATACACCTCTCAGTGATTTTGCTAAATCAAGCAATGCCACCAAAAAATCATCAAAATCAGGTTTTTGCATGTATGTAACAAGGCATGTATCCTAACATCCTGCCAAATGATAAACCAGAAGCAAACCAATAAGGACAAAATCTGAGATTTTATCAGTACTTTCGCGAACGCGAACTTACTACAACACGTAATGGAATAGAGAATCGTATCTTGGAACACTGCCGTTTTCCTTTTTCTTCCTTTCTCTTTTCTTCCTTTTCTGTCAATTCTACAGCTTTAAAGGTAACCTTATGAGAATCTACAGACTTATCCTTCACTTTGACGCTAGTCCTGCAATTTCAATATTTTTTCAAAGTCACTGCTAGTGTCTTTAAGACATATTGCTAAGAACAGCAAGGGTTCGTAGAGATTATGCACGGAAAATCAAGGTGTTGACATCCTTCCCAGAATTTACAGTGTATGTTCGTTGACGATTCAAAAAGCATCACCGGTGTCGAAGTAAATTATGGTGCGGCGTACTCATAGTTCCAACAATTGTGAACAATAGGCAAATCGATTCAGTTGACTCTTCCCGCAACATTAATTTCACGGTTTATTCCGTGAGCGTCTTGGAGCCCCGGACTGTGGCACCCGCCGGAGAATATCGCTTCACAAACCGGTGTCAGTGTCGTGTGACTGAGTGTCCTAATACCCATCTGTCTATTGTTATCTCATTGAGTGCTGTATGCATCAGTTGTTTCAGCACTATACCCAAATGGCCTCGTCTACAAGTCGCGGTTTTATTCCGTACATGGTTGGCATGGTAGCTAGGCAACACCTCTAATTGGGGACACTCAGTTTCTTTACACCAGGAATTCAAACACTGTACGTTCAAGGCTTACAGTAAGATATTGATCTGACAAGTAAGCGATTATCCGATAGTAAGAACACACATACATTAGCATGGTCTTTCTTCGTTGAGTTGAGACCATGCTTTCAAGTGGATAAAAATGCTGCAGTAGCTATCGGCACCCTTGCTGCCACGACCGCCAAATATTGCTGATTTTACATTAACTAATCTCCAGTGTTACTTTAACGATCAAGGTAAAGAATACATGCACATACCGAACGATTTACATTGATATACACAATGTAAATAAAAAAGAGTCGTATGTACTGCAGTGCTTTTGTATATTTTAGTCTACTATGTTTAACTATAATTTCGAATGCAAATAAGGAATGTCTTTTGGTACCAGATAGTGAAATATGTGTGTGATAAAAAAGCGCCAACCACGCAGAATCGGCAGCACGTTAAGGTGTATCCTACATTAAATGGTCAAATTTAAAACCAAATTGTATTTTTAGCTCATAACTTACCTGGCTCATTAGCTTTAATTCCTTCAAAATTTGACTAAAACAATCGGATGTCTGGTTGCAAAGATATGACAGTTTTTCTCAGCGACATTTTCAGCAGCAACGCACGTTTTCTTATGTTATTTCTTTAATTTTCATATTCACTTTAAAATGCATTCTTCTCCATTATTTGTTTTTCGCGATAGCAAAATTTTAAACATTCATAGTTTTGTTATTTTTAAAATAAACCGATTTCTTCATTTTTGGTAATCAAAAATAATCAGAAAATCCGTGAAAAATCCAATACAGTCAAAAAAAAAAACACTTTTGAAATGGCTTACCCACATAGATCAAATTTGTTCCAACCATTCATGAGATTTCAGATTTTTTGATATATGATTTTACTGAAAGAAAAAGTTAATTTCTGAGAATGTCATTGATTTCTGGCTGCAAAAGCTTTATGTTTTATATATGGATGACCATGGTAGGGGCTATACTTACAGATATGACCATTTAAAAATTGCCTCGTTAACGAGTCGTTTAATTAATTATGTAATTAGTGAGATGGTAAATGTAAAAAATGTTGTGGAAATTGCTCAGAAAGTAGTGAACTATGAGAAAATGAATGAAAAATGGTCAAATTTCCTTTATTTAAGAAAAAAAGTTTTAAGTTAGGATACACCTTAAGGAGTGGTTCATAATAACTACTATATGGCGGTGGTGTTGATATGGTTTGAGATTTGTGGGCTTTTTTGCTACAATTGGAATTTGGGGTCTTAAAATGTAGATAGTGGTCCTAGGAATCCAAATCATTGTTCCCACCATTTTTTATCCCTTCCTTTTGGCGGCCATCTTGTTTCAAAATTCTGCATTTTTCAACAATATTTTTTTTATTTTTTTTCAGGAGGAGAAACTAGAAGGCTCCAAATGGTGGTGCAATGCCTGTTTGTGATGTCAAGGACACAATATCACCTCCAGAAAGTCGCAGATAGATTCCTTCAGAGTCAGCTTGAATTTCAAATTGCCGCCATGTAAAAAACATATTTTGCTCCCTATCTGCACTTCTGATCAAAAGTAGAAGGCTCAATTGGGGCAAAACCCATGTTTGTAATGTCATGAATGCAAATATTACATCCAAAAATCACAGATGTTTCCTTCAGCCGGCCATCTTAAATTTCAAAATGGCCGCCATTTTTACATATACATCGCCTAAATTTGGACTTCTGGAGCACATGGAACGCTCCAATTGGTGACAATACCATATTTGGATTCAAGAAACACATTACATAATCATTCTGTCTGGTGGCCATCTTGAATTTCCAGATGGTGTCTGCCATTTTTTTAACGTACGGTATACTTCGCATCAATATCTGGACTTCTGGGCACCACGAAGGCTCCATTTGTGGCAATACTCATGTTTTGTGATGTTAAGGAATATATATTATTACATCCAGAGAGTCGAAGATTGTTTCCTCTCTTCTGACAGCCATCTTTAATTTCCAAAGATGGGCCACTAGACGTTTTACATAATCTTCGTCCTATATCTGGCCTTATGAGCAAAATAGCTCATATGCTCCTTCCTAATCATGTACATGCTTATTGCACCAGAACCACTTAAATTGTGGATTCCTGGGAGAGCCTAGCTTGTGTGTTTAAAAGTTTGTAGGTTTCAATGTTTTGCTGTCCATATGTTGCAGCACTGCAAATTTCAAGTATTGAAACCAACATCCACAACTATCTATTAGTCGGCCGCAGCGAGATGCTGTCACCATGTAGCGCTAAATGTCCTGTGTCCGTCATTAGTTGGGATGTCAGATGCATCCTGCTTGATGTCTCTACAAGCACATGGTAACCTCCAACATTTAATGTCTGAGACGTCTTGATCAATCGCACGATAACAGTAACCGGCAATCGTGCTCGGCGTTGCAACAGAAGATGGGTTGGAGGGATATTTCCACATATCTGTGCTTTGGCCATGTGCTCACGCCAGGATATGTTTTGTACTCGCATAAGAAGCCTGGTGTAGGTGCCATCCAGTTTATCAAGTAGCTCTTTCTTTATTGTCCAGGTCTCAGATCCATATAACAGGATACTCTCTTCACAGGCTCTAAAGAACTTCAGCTTGGTTGAACTGGAGATACCAGATTGCCATATGGTGTAGTTTATTGCAGGCATTCCAAGCTTGTCCTTTGCTTGACAGGAAGTCTTTCGTGTTGTCGGCAACATTGGACCCCAGGTACTTGAAGTCCCTGACCTCTTTGAGTTGGGTACCGTATGTACTGCAGATATATAGGTTGATGATTATCTTCCTCATTGACTGTCATAAATTCCATCTTCTTGGCATTTAGATGTAGGCCGACTTTGTCTACAGCGTTCTCAAGTAATGTTTGTAGATCTTGTGCACCACACATCCCATCGGCTGTTAGAGCTAGATCATCTGCATATGCAAGGTCTGTGAGATGCTAACTATACTGACGTCTAGAACGCTTGGGTTTGATGGTGAGTCCCTTGTCATTCATGATGTCAAGACTGTCTGAGGATGTAATTAACCACGATTACAAAGAGACAGAGAGCAAGAGTATCACCTTGGAGGATTCAAGTGGCTGTTAGGAACTCCTTTGTGGGCCCATCCATGGTCTGACACAAAGCTGAGATGGGTTATCATTACATGATGGCAATTGCGTTGCACAGTCTCGTTTGGACACCATAGTTGCCAGCAGTGGTTTGTTTCCATGTAGATGTTCGTTACAAAGTAAAAAATTGGATTCTTACAGGATTACTGCAGGAATGATGTCAGGACCAGGCCGTCTGGTTTGTTATGTTTCTTCAGGCAGATCAGAAGGCCCCTCTTTACTGAAACGTCCAGTCTTCATAGGAAGGGCATCTGCTAACTTGTGATTGAAGAAAGGTTCATCAAGGTTTGTGTTATTCTGAACTGGTTTGCCAAGTAGAGAACTAAAGTGCTGAAACCATGTGTCGAGGTGCTCTTCAGTTGTTTCACCTTTGATTCTTATAGGTGGGGTAGCTTTCTTATCAGTCAGCTTCCTCATTGGCTCCTATGCTGCAGCATGCTTGTATTTGTTCTGTAGGGTGTCAAGTGCTTCAGCCTTGGACTTAGCATACTCCTCAAGCACCACGGTGTAAGCATCATCAAGTGCAGCCTTAGCAGCATCAAGGTTCTGCTTGGAGCTTCTGGTAGATTTAGTACGGTGCTTCTTGGCTGCAGACTTCATTTTTTCTCTGGCTTTGATGACTCTTTCATTTGAGGCAAAGGCAGTAGTCACCTTCTTTCATCTTGGTAGCATGTCCCAGTGCAATTTCATTGTTGGCGGAAGTTACGGCTTCATATACTGTGCTGGGGTTCTAATCTTCAAGCTCATCAACAAGGGTGTTGAACCTGGTATGTACTGCTACAGTATGCTGCTCGCAGAGCTTTGTATCTCCCACTACCTTTCTCCGGTCAATTGGTTTTTTTCATGGGATCTGTAGGAGGGGGTTTACTCTGACGGTAACATATCTGGCTCCTGTCAAGAACATTCTATATCAGACGTAAAAGCTTCAAGTGTGTAGGGCTCTTGAGTTCATTTTCTTAATGCTTTTAATCCACCCCTCTCTGACCATAATGTATATTCATGCTGGACAAGTTTTCTCCATTTGGGCGGACGGTATATCCACAGTCTACTTGCTGATTTTGGATTTGTTGGCAGTGGCACACCAAAGCTAAACTGTTTCACAAATTCCCTCACGCCCACCCACTCCACTGGACCCGCCTCTGCACGCAAACAGCGCGTCCCGAGCCATGTCTAGCGGCGCGCAATATTCGGGATGCACAAAACATTAATGGGCTGGAACTGCACCGGTGCCAGTGGACAGTCCAGGTGAAAGCGAAAAAGGAGAAAAATTTTGACTATTGTTCGAATTACCCATCAGTGTAAGCATCAGGATGCGCTCATTACAGTTGATAAGCGCGGCACGTGACGTGAGAGCCTTTGGTGACAAAAGAAACCCCACACCTCCTGTTACTGCTGCATTTTTCTTATTCTTCTTCCAGGCGGGGCTGTAATAATTAAGTACATAGCATGATAGCCATGGACATTCTCCTGTAGTAGATGTTTGCTGTGCACAATACGTATGCAGATGACAGCAATATCTTCAGTTGTCTTCATGTACAAGTTCTACTTTCTTGGCTGTTGTTGGGATAGTGGTCTGGGACTGTAATGTGCTGATGATGAAAGCAGAAATTCCTTTTTTAGTTGTCGCTGCATCTTTTGGCAATAGCAGGGTTGGACATTCAGTAGCCTAGGACCAACCCATCACCCGAATTAGTAGGACCAATGTTGACTCAGAAGCATGACTTCAAATAGACCCTGCTTTAAAACCCCGTTGCTACGTTGTAAACAATTCAGCTTGTCACTTAGCCTAAATAATTAGCTGGATTCGCCAGGTCTTGGACCAGCACCCTTTTCTTGGGGATGGTTCCTTAGCCTTTTTCTTTCACGGTGACCCTGCCACAACCTCAATATCAATAACATCACAGACATGGTATTGCCACCAAATGGAGCCTTTTATGTTTTTCAGAAGTCCAGATATTGGGTGGAAGTATAAGATTAAAAATGGCGACCCTGTTGAAATTCAGATGGCCACCTTTAGGAAACAATCTACTCTTTCGAATTTAATAATGTGTTTCCGTGACATCACATACATCGGTATTGCCACTAAATGGCTTATTTTTGCTCAGAGTCCGGATCTTGGGCGAAGTATATATTAAAAATGGCGGCCATTGTTGAAACTCAAGATGGCCGCTGGAAGGAAACAATCTGTGATTTTCTCATGTAATATTTTGTGTTCCTTGACATCACAAACAGGGGGGGTATTGACGCCTAAGTTAACTTGAGCATTCATGTTGCTCAGAAGTCAGATCTAGAGCAAAATATGTTTGAATGGCAGCCATTTTGAAATTCAAGATGTTGCCTGAAAGAGAGAAAACAATCTGCGACTTTCTGGCAAAAATTGATAGTGTTGTTCCTTGACATCATTAAAAACATTGGGTATTGCCACCCAATGTTGCTCAGAGAAAAATGTTTTGAAAAATGGCGGCCATTTGAAAAGCAAGCTGGCCGCCAACAGGAAGGATTTAAAAAAATGGTAACAATTTGATCTGCATTCCTGGGACCATTATCTACATTTTAAGACCAATTATCCAAATTTCCAATTGTAGCAAAAAAAGCCAAACAAATGAACAACAATGTAAACATACTATACTCTGCTGGGTGGAAAATATGGGGATCAAAAAAATTAAAGAATCTTTTTACTCCAATTCAAAAACATAATGTTTACCAAATATTTTTGGGATTATCCATTTTGCAATTTTAAACTGGGGAAATATCACGTTCATGGAAGTGGTCTTAAAAACGAATATTGCCAATGGTTCGCGCGAATATAAGCGCGTTAGGGAGATTCCCTTTCGGTACCACTAAGCTACGCGGCGATGAAGGTCCGTTAATACTTCCCTGCAGTTGCAGTGCAGTGCATGCTGCAGTTAAAGTGACGATATATCGATCACTTTTCTACTGCAACTGAAGCCAACCCACTGCCAACGCAAAGTTAAAACGAATTAACTTCGTTGCAGGATTGCATTGCAGCATCGCATGCAGGATCGAATTCGGCAATGCAACGCACATGACATGCAGTGGAAGTATGAACGACCTTTACAAGTGAAAGGAGGAGATTTTTTTAGGCTACGAATTTCTCTCATTTGCCCAGCATCGATTGTAGACCACCTACATGAACGTTCCGAAGGTTTATTGGACAAACAAGTCCAAAAGAAAACAGCAACCTTGTTTTGAACTCGCTTGACTATCGTAATTGTCTCCACAGAACAACCGTTGCCTTGACTTTCTGTCGCAGTACTAAAATCATCACCTGACCATAAAAGACGGCAGTCGGTATTCGGCTTATTCACTTCGATGTTGATTTTCCCCTTAATACATTGGAAAGCATTTCAAATATGTCAAAAAACCCGGGTTCGAAAAAATCTGGGGGCGCTTCTTTAGGAAATCTCATGTATCTTTAAGTCCACTTCGCGGTCCACCCCACAAATATTGGTGCCCACACAAGCTTTTTTGACTTATTCCCTAATTACCCCCACCCCACCACACATTCAAAAACCACATGTCTCGAAAAAAGAAACGATTCAATCACTAAGATTGTTTCAAGGAAATATTTGACTTATTTTTACAGCACACACTTATTAATTCTTTATAAGACTAGAATAGTTCGAAAGCACCTATGGCTTACGAGATATTGGAAAGATAAGTAAAAAGATGAAGTATCACTATTTCGACAAAATCTGTCAGGCCTCTCACCCATATTCTATTTATAAAACATATTGTTTTCGTTATTTTAGATACGCGGAAGGATAAGCTAGCAATTATTAGGCAGAATGTTAAAAAACAGTTTGATATCATGGTTTGGCTATGTATTGATCAATAACATGATTAATCTACGTTTTCCTCCAGTTTCTAAAATAACGGCGCGTAAGAAACCATGCAGTCCATCCTATTCTTGGGTGAGATAACAAATATTCAAGTTCAAAGTAGAAGATTATGTGTCCTGTGCGCAGATTAGATTAAACCGGTTCGCCCATACAGGTTTACCCGAGTAATCATTCTTAATTTGTTGTCATCATTTACAAGCGATACTCAAGTATAATGAATTTTCAAATTCATCTTTCGGGTAATATCTGTGTCTAAATTCTAAAGGAGGATGTTACAAGCACGTAGCTTAAAGTCAACCATTGACGTCCGGTAAAATTTGATACGACAGTCCAAGGAAGCTCCAGCTACGTCAATAAAATTAAACAAACCATCAAATACAACATTTCTTCATGACTATTGACACACTGGCCAAACGGTATTGCAACATGCTTGAAAACGAACGAAATTCATAATCAGAAATTGATTTCAAATACCACCGTGGCTTTCTTGAACCACACATAACGTATTGAATGCAAAGGCTAAGCAAATAGCAGCCAAGCTGCAGCAGGGCAAGAGAGCCACATAAATTGACTTGGCCAAATCCAAACCGGTCAACCAGTATATATACCTTAAAGAAACTTATAATGAGGAATAAAGATTCCATCCATTATTTTTCAAAAAGTTTATCATTTTAGTCACTAAAAAACATCAGTTTTTAGTGTTCAATTCAATTATATACAGAAGGTACCATACATGGTGCCATTTTGGGTCGGAAACAAATTGCGACCGACGGATTTTCCATGTCACAAAAAGCTCAAATTGTGTTTAAATTTTTTTAATGTAAATGATGTTAACACCGGTAATTATTGATGTGAAAAAAAATGAAAATATACAAAGTGGCCCCAGCATATAAAAAATTTGTAAAACAATTCCGTCGTCGCACGTTCCGTCTATTGCAGCCAAAGGTCTGCTATGGTATTTTTTATTTTAATATTCTTCACATGGCATAATCCAAACTGTTTCGTAAACCAAAAATTTGATGGATCCACACACACCATTAGAATTCCAGCACGACAGCATGTAAAAAAGTGTTCCGTCCCTCACAATCACCGTCCGTCGCACTGTATCTGATCGCGTTTGATGATATTTCAAGTTAACACGACAATAATTTTTCAACATATTTTTCTCTCACTTTGTACAGGAGAGAGAGACCTAACAACATGTTTATAATGGAGAATGGAATCCACTCCCTTAAGTTTGGAAAAACCCACTTTTTGTCAATTTCGTCCGTCAATCATAAACTGTGTTGCCAGAGCTTGAAAATTAACGTACGAATATTCTCGCGTTTGGTATTTAGTTTAGAACCTTTACCTGAAGTTTTGAAGTTTTCCCTTTGACCTATTGGACAATATACTGTTTCCAATGGAGGCCAGTAAGCCAGACAAGAATCGTGCAATCCGCTTCTTTGCATGACTACTTCTCTCCTCTATAGGGTTACTGCAACTTTAAATCCTGGGTGGGTAGGGTGGGTTAGGTCAAGTGGGCAAACTTCAACAATACAGTCTACGACCAAAAATGAGGTGTCAAAATACGCGGAAATAAACACCACTTCCATTTATATCACCATCATTGTATATATATAATCCTATGTATCGTTTGAAATTGCACTGTAAAGTGTTCTTAAAACGTTGTTTTAAACTGTGCACGGGGACTCAAATCGTGCCAAATAACTGTAAAAAGAAACATTTTAACAGTATGACAGGCACATTTCAGGGGTGGGGATTTACTTCTACTCATTGCTACTTTTAGTGTATCAGGATATTTGGTCTTGAGGTCATGGAATGGGATTGGATGAAGCTGATTAAATTAACCCTAGCCATCTCTGATTTCGGGAAATTTAGTCAGGTATGCCAAAAAAAAAGTAATTTTGTCCCACCAGAAAAGACATTTTCCTTTGCACTGACGGGGGGTATTTTGCATATTTGGAAATTTGCATTTAATTCTTTCAAAAATTTGCTAGTTACTATTTATGAATAAAGTGTGAATAAACTCTCAATTTGAGGCAAAACTAACTTTGACTTAAACCAGGTCCTAACTTTAAAACCTGGTCTAATTTTTGTGCATAGGACCGTAAGGTCTTGAGGTGACGAGGATGATCAACTATCTACATGACTTGAAAACCATCTACACGATTTTGACCGTATAGTAGAATGGTAACTTGAAGAATATACTGTTTTTAGCAATCAATAATATAATTGAGCCATTATAAATAGCTTTCAATAATTGACAATCACATAACATAAATCATCAAGATGGCTCCAAAATGATAAAGGTATAACTACAAACTAGCAAGAGCTGTAATGTTTGGGGAAATCACTATAACTCATTCCGAGCAGTTTAAATCATCTTTAAAATAAGGTGTGATTGATATCTGCAAGGATGGCATTCCTAAATAGTGTCCAATGTGGCTGCAAATGGCACCAGTATAAAGACCAATAATTAATTCACGCTGTCCTCTAAAGATTATATTTTGTGGTTTTTTAGCTTGATTATCAATTCAGCAAGAGACACAATTTGAGACTATTAGTGATCGATTTTTCGTCGCTTAGAAAGTGTCATTTCCAGCCATATTGGATACCCATTGGATGGACATCGCACACGTATCGATTACTCTGGATTACCTAATGATATGTAAAATGATTGATTTACAGAGATGTAAAAAACTTATAAGCAAAAGACTTGTTAGATACGGTTATTTTTTCCCCCCAATTTTAAGCCATCTTAGAGTATTCGGAAAGCCATTCTTGGATTTGTATAAAAACAGGAATTGATTTATATTTTAAAAAGATTACTTATGGATTTTAATTTATTACAAGCAGTCGAAAGTAGATCACGATCAGACAATTTATTATATTGGCGGCCATATGATCATTACGTAGTTACAGAATCATACGTTAATTGGTCACAAGGAGTCACTATGAGCTAGAAAAATCCAATTCCCTTGGCACGGTTTAGTAGCTTTCATTCACAATGTGTTAGAAAATACACCCCTAGTTTTGGTTGGATATATATAAAGATCACATAGGTCAATGAATGTCAATGTATGTAAAGTACAAACCCACGGAACGTGCCCTTGGTGGATGAGGTTATTGTAACTCATTAGGAGTGGGTGAGCCAGGCATGTTGGTCAGGTATCACATGGGGGGGGGGCAAAGAGAGCTTTTATACCAGGGCTACCTGATACTATGCCATACACAAAAAATGTATGATGGCCATGATTCTGTAGGGGTAGCTTAAGGAGCTGGGGCCTCGCAAAGAGATTTACAGGGGTCAAACATTGAAAAGTGATCCAATGTTGTTGAATTATAATACGAAATTGTTCGTATGATCACAAGGATTAAAAAAGGTATAGTTTGTACATCTCCGACCGTACTCCGATGGAGTTATAAACCGAAAACCGTTATAATACGTCAAGGTTAAATTAATTAAAAGGGGTCAAATACTAAAACATGCTTCAGTGTCAGTGGAAATGGTCTCATATGTTTGTAATGTTCACACAATTAAAATAAGGAATGTTCGACCATCTGCAATGTGAATTTAACAGGTTACGCACCTCATTAGTACTACCCGTATACCTCGTAGGGGTTATAGGGGTGTTGGGTGTAACTAATTGGTTACCTATCACAGTGTACATTGTCCACACTATACCTGTTTTACTTGTCATTACATTACAAAATAATATGAGACCATTCACTGACTATTGAAGCGTTTTTAGTATTTGACCCTGTAGAACTTAAATGTAACCTTGACCTTATAATAACGGTTCAAGCTTAATCCATCCATAGGGTAAGTCAGGAGTAGTACAAACTATACATTTTTTTAATCCTGTGGATCATACGAACAATTTGTGTATGTAATTCAACAACATTGGACCACTTTTCAATTGGACCCCTTATAATCTCTTGCGAGCCCCTAGCTCGATAAAGCTATACCCCTACAGAATGGCCATCATGCATTTTGTGTACGTCATCCATGTGTTAGGAAACCCCTGGTATCAGTGCCTCTTTGCCCCCCCACCCCAGGTGATACCAATAAGGATATTTTGATGGTCTGGATCATCCAATAGTGAGTGTTTTAACGCAGGTTAATAAATTATTAGCTGTTATATTTAGTTGTTATATCTGCGGACTTAATTTGGATATTTTGATGACAGCACTTGCCATTGATCCCAATACTGGGTAGAATAGAATGGGCATGAGTATAATGCGCAGCAAACCATGGGGCGGGATTTATATGGTTGTGTCACGATGTGGGGCTCTTGCCACACTTGAATGGTCCAGGAGTGCAATGGTCCTTGGGGTGTTATAATAATTATAATAGGGCCTTGTATTGATATGTTTTGATATTAGAGTGATCGGTGCGCATGGCTACAGAGCCCATAGCTCTGTAGCCATGGCGCGTAGATGTTCAAGGGTTATTATGTTTGATAGAGAGTACTTTTGCAGGGGAGGTTTCTGGAGGTTTGAGTTATGCACAGTAATTAACAGAAGCATGATTTGATGTGAACTTCATATTTTCTTAATTTCTCATGATATTACATAAATCTTTTGAACAAAGGTTAAGAGCTGATTTTTTAATGTCATGGGCGGACGAAGGCTACCATAGTAAAATGCCATGTAGCAGTTTCAAAAATTACCGTTTGGAATCCCAATGCCCAATCGAGCAGATCATGTCCTACCCCCCTGTACAGAACCACATGAACGTCTCACCTCTGATCGATTTACGCTGTGACAACAAGATACAGAATGCTTGCCGCTTTGCCGTTTTGTAGTTATAAACGGTACGAGATGAATAGTTTGGTGTCAGCGTGTAAGGTACCAGGTCACGTGTCGGTAGCAGATATCATTTGCCTTCGTGTGCGACCGGATTATATAAATCCTATATGTTCATCAAGTCCTTTAAAACATACCCTCTGCCAAAGTGTATTATTTTTTCCAAAGACACCGTGTTATTATGTCTAAAATTACAGAATTTTACCTTTTCCCCTACTGAATTCCAAACCGACTTACGATGACTATAATCGGTTGGTTTTTTTCCAATGTAGGGATACTTACGTCATTTTTAGCCTGAATGGGTCCCCGAACAAAATATAAACCACTCATTCCGTGACGTCCATCTCTTATTTTGTTCCAAAATTGCTGTTATTTCCCATAATAAAATCCTTGTTTTAAGATTCAACATCTGTATATTGTTTCTTTAATAATTAATATTCAATGTCCCCGCATGAATGTGAAAAAATATGCTCCTAAGTCTACAAACTGAAAACATTGTCAGCCGGCTAAATACCCTACCGTGGACGAATGAGCAGACCGGATCCCCGTGTTTAGTTCTCGCGGCTTACAGCCACTTGCTCGCGGCTGCGGGGGTTATGCGTCCAGCGCCTCTTGGGTGTCCCTAGGCCAGTCCACCGAACGTCACAAAGGTCCATTCAAGTTTTGATCGGGATTGGAGAAGTTGACAGAGAGTGTGAAGGACGTGACCAAAAAGGTTTACATTTATAATAATAATATCTCAGCGAGTGATCTCTAGCGCACCTTTGTTGAGTCTAATCATACCAATGTAACAACACACGCAACCAAGAGCCGACCATCAGCAACTTTATGCCATATTCAAAAACCCGGTTTCCATGGTTTCACATCCCCCTATAAATGCTTGATATCTGTGAAAAATTAACGTTGATACGATCTTTCGTTTTCGAGTTGATTTTACCTAAATTAAGTAAAATTTAAATAATTAAAAAACATAAAAAAAATTTTTACAATAATATTTATTTTTTCCTCTCTGTGTGAAAAAGGGGAAAAGTTGTGGATTTGATGATATAAAATCCGATGCTATAAATTTTGTCAAAGATATTTACTATTGCCACGCTTATAGCCACGTAATTAGTTAAAGACCCTACATGATTCACCCGAAAAATAACAAAATATTTGACACTTGCAGGAATAGCTAACGGTGAAGGATAGTAAGTGGACTCTCATATTAAGGTATATTTTCCAATTGAAAAATTAACAGAAAAGGAAGAACACAGCAGTGTTTAAAGATAATGAATCCCCATTCAATTGCCATGTTGTAGTAAGTGTCCGTACGGACAGAAAAACTAAATATCCAATTTTGTCCTTATTAGGTTTGCTTTTAAACGTATAACTTGTTCAAATGCAAAAAAATTATATATTCTGGTGTCAGTTCAAATAGAATTTAAATGCGTAGTAACTCCTTTTATAAACCTTGCAATGCAAATACCCTATTTTGCGATTGTTGTCGTCAAAAATTTTCATTTTATTATGATTTATCATTTGGTTTTCCGTCCTGGGTAGTCTACTAATATAGCGATTCTCATATTAAGGTATTTTTCTCAATGATAAAATTAACAAAAAGGAAGAAAACAGCAGTGTTCAAAGACATAATCCCATTCAATTGTATTGTAGTAAGTGTCCGACGGGACGAAATAACTAAATATCCAATTTGTCCTTATGAGGTTGCTTTTAAACTTATAACTTGTTACAAATATGCAAAAAATGATATATTCTGGGGTCTTTCCAAATAAATTTTAAAATGCGTAGGTAACTCCTTTTATAAACCTTGTCAATGCAATACCTCTATTTTGCCGGTGTCTTCAAAAATTTCCATGTTCTTATTGATGATTAATCAAGTTTGGTTTCCGCCAGGGGGGGGGGGTAGGTCATCCTATCTAGCGATTCTAAAACACTTACAATAAAATTATATCTGAACTTGATCTAAACACACACTTGGAGTATTTCTGGACCTCTCGAAGGCCGCGATGCACTAAATCCGTGATATTTCTTTCTCTCCAAACTTGAGTCTGTGGTGTTCGAGATGTTGCATTCTAGTGGTTCAGAACTACTTATTAATCCGATATCAATAATTTGTTATTATATATCATGAGTTCATGAACATTCTTTTAATAACCTGTGGTGCGCCCCCAAGGATCAATTTGGGGGCCTCCTTTTATATATTTAAGATATCGTTTCTTCTCAAATCATATCTAATTTAACTATATTTCCCGATTATAGAAACCTAATTGCTTATAGTAATTTCAGCTGATCTGATTATTTCCACTATTCTGACCTTAAACCGGCGTGCCTCTTGGCTTACAGGGCAATGAATATCTTGAATTCTCACAAAAATAGTAACTTTTTTTCCAAAACAGCACCCAGCTTTCGTATACATTTTCATTATTAATATGATGATGACTGTTAGATTTTTGTGCTGCATCTGATTGCATTTTACTTCTTTACTCTCATATTCATTTATTTACTCTTTATAACAGTCAGTCCTCCATGCCTAAGGCTGACGCAGAGATTTCGAAATATTATTTTTTCTTGAAGTCCCGTTTTTTTAAGCGTCCTTAGTTTTTTAGGAAATGAGGAAACCATAATTGTAACATGTTTAACATCGCCATACCTATGATTCAAACGTTTGTAAACATTTTGGCTTATGAATTGCTAGCTTTCGCGTCCGAAAATAAACGCATAAAAATAAGTGTTTTTATTACAAATAGGTTAACTATAAGCTAATACATTACACGTCTTATTAGTGGTAATAAAATATTCAAAATTGAAGTAGAAGATCAGTTTCCCTTTATTAACACCTTGTTCACATACACCTAGTTTCCTTCAAGTTACCCGCCCCGTTCTTAATTTGTAAAACGTACTCGATGTTCCAATAGAATTAAATTCTTCAAATTCACTCTTTCTCGTAATACTTTCCTTTAGTTTAAATTCTCAGCGAGGTTCACGTAGCTTGCTGAGCAGAAATGTCACATGACGGCGAGTACAGCGGTAGGTAAGTCTATACTACATTCAGGAGCCTCGCATACTCCAAACAATAATAACAGCCAGCAAAATAACTATTATACATACAAATTATAGTGAATCTGACCGAGACATGTAGCTCATAGTTTAAAAAAGTGTTTTTGTGAATTGTAACTGTCTGTTTAAAGATCATCAGCATACCGGACCTCGGAATGAACCCCAAATATTTGCCCTTGTATACAATAGCTTATAAATCACACCACAAACACGTAATTTTGTGCTTGTTTTCTACTCTAAACAAGTATTTGCTGGTTAGAAGACGAGGAGAGCAAGAAAACTAAAAACTAAGAAGACTAAAGAAAAACGCATTATTGTTGTTTACAACCACCGGGATTGAACCAAGTTTTATGTCACCCATTTTTTTGTTCGTGTTGGCTTGATTAGAACCCCCGCCCACCCACCACCTACTTGGGGATCGTGGTCAACTGGGTTATAGCATTACGTTTGTGTTTACAGCCTCGGTTCATTCCCTGATTTAGATGGAGCTGTTACCAGCTATGTGGATTATGTTTATTCTGCCTATTCTGTACCAAATTCGTTAATTATGGCAATTGATGCAGTTCGAGGTTTGGTTATATTTATCTGAAATTAGGTTTTAATATTCTCGCTTTGTTATTTTTTTACAACCTCTTCAAGTGAAGCGTTCCCATTAAAAAGAAGGAAGAAAAACATCTGCAGCAATTCCCAAGAAGTCTATGTGTATCTATTTCATAGGACATACTTCTGTAATGGGTATTTGATATCCAACAAGCAATATTCAACTGGCAACCAGCTTTGCCGATTGGCATATATTGAGCAATCGTTTGAAACTACTTATCTAACCATACAATATGTTATCTATGATAGATCATGATTCATGACATCTTTATAACCTGTGTGCGCCCCAAGGATCATTTGGGGCCCTTTTATATATTTAACGAGTCTCGTTCTTCCTCTAAATATATCTATTTACTATAATTTGCCGATGATATAAACCTAATTGCTATAGTAATTTCACTGATCTGATTATTTCGCTAATTCTGACCTTTAAAACAGGCGTGCTCTTGCTTAAAGGCATGAATACCTTGAATATTCACAACCAAGTACTTTTTTTCAAAACAGACAAGCTTTCCGTAAATACATTTTCATTATTACTATTCTGATGACTGTTATATTTTTTGTGCTGCTCTGATTGCATGTTACTGTTCTTTAACTCTCATAGTCAGTTTATTTAATCTTATAAGCATCAGTCTACATGCCTAAATGCTGACGCTAATTTCGAAATATATTTTTTCTTGAAGTCACAGTTTTTAAAGACGTCCTTAGTTTAGGAAATGAAGGAAACACATAATTGTACTGTTATGAACATCGCCATACCTATGATTCAAACTTTTGTAACATTTTGCGTAGGAATTGCTAGCTTCGGCGTTCCCTAAAAATAAACGCTAAAAATAGTGTTTTATGTAACATAATAGGTTAACTATAGCTAATACATTACACGTCTTATTAGTGTGTAAGAAAATTCAAAATTGAAGTAAAGATCAGATTCCCTGTATATAAACCCTTTCACATCCACCTATTTCCTTTCAAGTTTACCCGTCCCGTCTTAATGTGTAAAACGTACAGTCGATGTTCCAAATATTTAGTGTCATATTCAATCTTGCCGGTAATAACTTCTTTAGTTTAAATTCTCAGCGAGGTTCACGTAGCTTGCTGAGCGAAAGGTCCACATTGACGTACAGTAACATCGGTAGGTAAATTCGATACGACAGTCAAGGAAGCCTCGCATACTCCAACCAATAAATACGCCATCAAAATAAAACAATAATTTAAAAAACAAAAAAACACGCGTTTTTAACCTAATTTTAAAAAAAAGTGTTTTGTGTTGCAATTTGTACTGTCTTTTATATCATCACATACACTGACCCTCGGAATTAACCCAAATTTTGCCCTTGTATACAATAGCTGATAATCACCACCACCAAACAAGTATTTTGTGCGTGTTTTCCCTACTCTAAACAGTATTTGCTGGTTAGAAAGACGGAGGAGAGCCAGAAAAGCTAGAAACTAAGAATCTAAAAAGAAAAACGCACATATATTGTGTTTACACCGGGATTGCACCAGAGTTTTTTGATTTCAGCCCAGTTTTTTTGTTCTTGTTGGCTTGATTAGAACCCCCGCCCCACCCCACCCCTACTTGGGGGATCGTGGTCGAACTGGTTAGAGCATTACGTTTGGTGTTAAAGGGCCTCGGTTCATTCCCTGATTTAGAATGGGCTGTGGTAACATCTATTGTGATTATGTTATTCCTGGCCATTCTGTACCAAATTTGAGTTATTATGGCAATTGATGGGGCATTATTTGAGTTTGTTTTATATTTATCTGGCAATTAGTTTTAATATTCTCGCTTTGGTTATTTTTTACAACCTATGCAGTGAGCTTCCCATTAAAAGAAGGAAGAAAAACATCTGCAGCAATTCCCAAAGTCTATGTGTATCCATATTTCTAAACCTACTTTGTAATGGTAATTTATGATCCAAAACATATGCAGACTGCAACCAGCTTTGCCCCGATTGGCATCATATTGGCAAGCGGTGTGCGTGTTAGTCTTACTGCATTCTCTATGATTCATTCAGCGGTTTTCTCCAAACATTATCTCAATCAGGACCCGGACAATAAGACAGCAGACGCAATAAAAAATGCGCCACGTCCGCCAAAGTGCAGCGGAATTAGCAGTCCCTCCTTGGAATGGCACCGTAATTGTTCACGATTTATCCCAAACTTAGCACACAGTATCTAAGCCCTCAGAGACTCCCCATAAGGGGTACCGTTTTGACTGGGGTAAACAGAAATGTCAAGAGACGCCGCTAAATCAGCTCAAGGACTCTCTATCTAGCGACCGAGTGATGGCCTTTTTCGATTCGCAGAAACCTCTGAACGTTGGGTAGACGCTAGTCCCAGTGGATTGGGCGCCCTTTTGCAACTATAGAAACAGGCGCAATTGTGTGTTACGCAATTATGTGTCACTTGTCGACCACAGAGCAGAGTACAAGCCACAATAAGTGTGAAGCTTAGCCATCGCTGGTCACTTCTTCTTCTTCTTCTTCTTATCGTGTCCACAACACTGTGGTTCTCAAATAGATCCGCCAGAGATGGGTACAAACGTCTGGCTCTTCACTGAATTCCGCAAGGCTTGTTTGTGCATGTTGCTCCACAGTGGGCAGACCAAGAGGTGTTCCATTGTCTGTCTTGCTGTTCCACAACCACAGGTATATCCTGATCTGCTTCCAGGATAGCCCCACGTGGGTCTGCAAGGAAACCTTAGATCGTCCAGTTCTGATTCTCAATCTATTGCGGCATCGCCATTCGCCATGAGGAGTCAGCTCCAGGTTGGAGATGGCTCACCAGGTCAATACAGATAGATGTTAATTGGTTGATGGCAAGTCTTTCTTATCCACAAGGCTACTCTCTTTACCTCCTTAGAGACTGTTTTCAAGAGGTAATGGCTTTGCTTAAGAAACCTCTCTAGATTTAAGGCGTTTAGCAGCAGGTATCTGTCCAGACATTAAGGGTGCTTCCATTTTATACCTTGGCAGCTACGCTCTTGCATGCTCGCTACGCTACGACGGATGTCTGGTGAGCAATATCTGCTAGGATGTACAAGTTTCCGTTGGTGTTGACGGAGCATCGTGATAGCCGACAGGAGGCATTAACGCTGGTCAGCTTCTTGGCATGGGTTGATCTTTCCTACAGGGCAGGCAACTCTGGCACATGAGTAGCACAGTGCAGTGCCGTCGATCTTAGGGTAAGTTGGGCAAGAACCCCACTGGTGCATGTGAGTTGTTCAAGATGTTATTGCATACTTTACTCTTCGTCTTCTCAATGTGGGTCTTATAAGAGAGAAGTGTGCGGTCCAAGGTGAATCCTAGGTAACAGGGTTAAACACAGTGCTACCCAGGGGTGTTTCCAGA
Source organism: Ophioderma brevispina (assembly GCA_023653785.1). Lineage (NCBI taxonomy): Eukaryota > Metazoa > Echinodermata > Ophiuroidea > Amphilepidida > Ophiodermatidae > Ophioderma > Ophioderma brevispina. Next base: position 85,256 of record JAMKCH010007020.1, read on the forward strand.
CCAGGTAACTTTAGCTGACGTTTGACTTCACGGTTGCGTAGACCGAAAGCACACACCTGTGCCTTCGATGGATTTGCACGTAGTTGGTTTTCATCATAATAAGAAGTGAGTTTCATCCAAAGCTTAATTTGGAGAGTCTCTCTTCAACACTGTGAGTCGGCATCCTTTGCGCTAATTCCAAGATCGTCTGCATAAATACAACGACAGGTTTCTGCACCCTTAGGTTGGTCGTTTGTATATATGTTGAACAGGAGAGGTGCAAGCATACTCCTTTGTGGTAGACCATTCTTGAGCCTACCCATCGGCTCTTCTTCGCTCCTAGCTGCACAAAGAACATCCTGTTAGCCAGCAGTCCACGGATAAGCTCATTCAAGCGGATGTCTCCTTGGTAATTTCCAGAATTTAATGGAGTAGGCATCTGTGTTAACAGTGTCGTACGCTGTTGATAGGTCGACGAACACATCTCCGGTTACCATACCCTTCTCGAAACCATCCTCATGTTTGAGTTAGGTTGAGTACTTGGCTTGTTAATTGTTGATTTGCCTGGCGGAAACCGTGCTTGTTCTGGTATGAGGTGTTCGTCTCTCAGCAGGTGCGATACCATTGAGCAGGAGGCGTTCAAAGAGCTTGTAGGTATGGCCTAAGGAGTGATATAGGTCTGTCGCTCTTTGTGATTGGATGGGTCTTTCCCATGCTTTAGGAATGCCATAACATGTCTTCCTCCATAGCTTTGGTAACCTGTAGGACATAGGCAGCACTTGTGTAGAGCCCAAGAAGGCATTCCTTTGGTACTGGGCCAAGATTTTTAGTTGCTCAGTAGAGATGTTGTCATAGCCTACTGCTTTTCCTGGTTGAGTCTTATCAATACCGGATTCCAATTCGTCATGTTGAAGGGGCGAGTGCAACAGGGTCACCACTATACCTCTTAGGTCAGTGTTTGATCTTCTGGGGTTTCTTGCAGTAGCACTTGCCATTTAACGCAAGTTGGTGGGCACTTGGTTGGTCACTCGAACTTTATTAGATTGTGCATTTGTGTCCAAGAACGTACAATCTACACTGACCACAACCAGGTATCCCAGCTTTACAAGCCAACCTCAAAGCATCAAGCATAATACAGAGTCGGTTATCTGAAGCTTCAAACCTTTGACACTGTAGTCCTCTAAAACCGGGAAAAAACAACCCAGCTTACTTCATGTCACTACACCCAACTCAGGAACCTACAAGATAAGACACTTCGAGATGATATGTAAACTTCATCGCGACAAATGCAACACCCAAAGCAATGACCATTGACCTCATAAAAAAAAACATAAAGACAAAGCACTACCAATGTTACAGTGTACCACACAACCATGGCACAGATCAAAGACCACACGATCCTTTTGGTCACTCAGAGAAGAGATAACTGTCACAACGTAACACGTTGTGAGAGGAAAGCTGCATTGTAATCCCAACATCCTTCAAGATATGGTTATCGATCTAGCTCCTTGGACACAAAAGGACTCACCAAAACCAAGCATTGCTTCGCAGTAAAACAGGTTTCCCCGATCAATGAAAACCAGAGCAAGCTGTAAAGGAGCTCCCTGCCAAGCGCAAGCTCAACAATCAAATATAGCAGAGAGCCTCTCCAAATGACTGAATTGCCAGACTATCCTTGGCAACGAGTGAGCGTTGATTTTTGTGGACCGTTTCCATCAAGACACTGCATTCTTGCCGTCATTGGATTACTACTCCCAGATATCCACTATAAGAATTGTTAACCGTCTACATCCAGCAATGCCGCAATTCCACTTCTGGGTAAATCCTTTTCTGAGGCATGGAATAACCGAAGTGGTGAAGTCGGACAATGGATCTCCATTTCATCAGAAGACATTTTGTAAAGTTTGCAGAGGTACCTCAACTTCTACCACCCTAGAATTATCCCCAAATGGCCTGAGGCCGATGGAGAAGTAGAAAGATTTTTGAGGACCGTCAAGAAAGCTGTTCGCACGGCACAAGCTGAAGGTAAATCTTGGCGTCAAGAACTCTGGAAATTTGTTCGCAGCTACAGAACAACTCCTCATACATCCACAACAGTAGCCCCAGCTTAAGCACTTTATGCTCGTAGTATTCGTACCATCTTGCCTCAGCTACAACCAACACCAGTGAATAGAGAACAACTAAACTAAATGAGATCATCAGAAGAAATGATGAGAAGGCTAAACAACATCAAAAGTCTTATGCAGACACAAAACGTCATGTGAAACAGTCTGACATCAGAGTAGGAGACAAAGTTCTTATCAACATTGGTAAAGAACGAAGAAAGTGGAAAACTGGTCACACCTTACAATGTGTCCCCCTACGCTGTTTTAGAAAGAAAAGGCTCCCAAGTGATTGTAGAAAGAGCTGGTCACCGCATGACAAGAAATGTGTCTCAACTAAAAAAAGTACAAACACAACGTGAAGCAGTAGAGCAGTACGGTAGCGATGAGGATTCTGACATCGATGAAGTCGAAGAACCAGAACATGTGGTTATTCCTCAACAGCGTCCACATCGTCATCGTAGACCACCACCTCAATGACTATGACACCACTTAAGTTGAAGTATGCATACTGGTGTAAAAAAGAACAGTTGAACAGTCTAAATACACCAATCCGGTTTTACACATTCCAACACCTCACTGGCAGCCATAGCTGGGGTGCATCCTGCTTGAATTCACCGTGCAGATTAAGTGCAGCTTTTGAATTATACTTAATCAAGCGTGGTACAGACGTACAAAAGATTTGGGTAGGTTTTGGGTTGGAGGCCCCCAGTAATGGCGGATCAATTCTGACCATCATTTGGCTGGTCGGATTTGTCTACAAGTAACCACACAAATACTGTTGTACGGTATTTGTAGTCTTTGTCAAAGACTCGGTTTTAAAGAATTCGTGGGATGGGGGTGGGGAGTGTTACCAAGTTGGTTGGTCCCTTTAGCTGATAGTGGTCTGTAACACAGACTAGGTATTTGAAGTTTATCGACACGTGATTTACAAGTAATCTCACAAGTGAGTTTAGTGATATAATTCAAACTGTTTGATCTTCATACAAATATTTAAAGCCTAACTACACCTTTCAAATAAAAGAAGGAAGGGATGTAGTATCCTAAATGTTACACACATATACAACGTGGCATCACTTACATACACCTATCAACCGGCAACCCTCACACTCGGCACTTCTTTTACTAAACAGCTAAATGAATCAATTGATCATTTACTGAGTTCACAAAGCAAGTCTGAAGAGTCCGTTTATAAACCGCGAATATTATAGACATCATCGTGTTCCGATATTGAGCATTATCATGCTTTGAGGTGTCCGATACACAATAATATCGGATCCTACGCATGATAATGATAAAATTGGATGCTTTGCGCCCAATATTTATTGGTCTCGCTATGAGTTTTAAAATATTGGGCTCGACTGCGTCTCGCCCAATATTTTTGCAACTCATAGCTCGACCAATAAATTTGGGATGAATCAATCCAATTTTATTACAGACTGTGACATTGCAAAAGCGATAGATTGTGTACCTAAAAGTTAACTCCATATTTACGACCGTATGGGTGCGTGCAGGCAGCGACCGTATGGTTCGTGAAGGCTGCACGGACCCATACGTCAGTCAAATGCGATTATCCTGAAGATGCACTGGCCTCGGTCCTTATCCTTTATCATAGGCCACATGTACTGGATGCATTGACAGCCAGTTAAAGGGGGATGACCCGATTTAAGTCTATAAATTTTTCATCTTGATAGAATGGCCTTCATCCGAAACCCCATCTGTAGAGTTTTACTTCGATATTTCACCCGTTTTGAAGTAAAGCAAAGCGGACTCAGAGATTTCGAAATGTTATTTTTTGTGTAATAATGAAAATAGGTCACAGAATTAAGCTGGTAACCTAAAGCACAATTCCGAAATTTGAGAGAATCGGATTTTTTCGTTTGAGGCAGTAAACTTTATGTGTAGTATTACTTTCCCATAGGATAACCGTTTATACCCAAAATTCCGGTATCCGGAATTTTATAACAAAGTTGTGATTTTCAATATGAAGGAATTCGATTGTAGCTTATTAATTTCACACTCGTGATTAGTATATGGACAAGCATTAATGAACATGCAAAAACAACATTTTTTTGGAAATTGGAGGGCCGCCCTCCTCAAAATCTCTGACGGGCTTTAAAAAAAACTGAGATTTGGTACTCCGCATAGAGTACTGGTGAAATTAATATTGGTGGTCGAAACCAAAACAGCCATAATTTCGCTCATTATAACATCCAAACCAAACATTCTTTAGCCCTAAGATTTCACAGGGTAAATGAGAAAAATAGTAGCTTTCTTGAAATTACAAGAACAGGTCTTAGATTGACTGGAAATGGTAATTAGAATAATTCTAAGCTATGGCTGTAGATGACACGCTCGGGTTTATCAACGGTACCAATGATTTATCTTCAAAGAAAGAAATTGCGATAAAAAAAGTCATCAACAACAAGACAGTTGTTCAACATAGACAGGTCAGGTCTTTTTAATTCATTTGCGATTTGATTTTAAAAAAAAGAGACACACCTTCTCCACCCACGTTGCCCTTGCCTAAAACAATTCGCTGTCGTAAAATCACCTAAATCAAAATAAAAAAGCACCATTAATGTTGTAAACCACGTTCCGAGAAACTGTAGGTGTCAAAGTTATGCTGTAAATGAGGCAGGTGTTATGTCAGTGTTTCTTGAGATTGTTGCAATGAAAAAAGTCAAGTGCAGTTGTTAACGTTTGACGGCGAGATAACTAGTAATGTCGGTGGCATCGGGTAGCCTAAATTAGAGGATTTTAAGCGCTGTGAAAGACAAAGGGTTTAAAGGTAGGTAAAGGTTAGGTAAGAAGTTAATGATGAACAAATAATATGAGGTAACAATTAATCCCCCTCAAATAATAATGATGATAATGGGATAAGGCTACTTGCCCACTCTAGAAAAAGTACGTGGAGTAAGCGGATCTGCTCTGCTGGGAGGAACGGAACTCTGAATAACATACTAATTACAGTAAAATAGATTATCCTTATTTGAGGGAAAGGATAACAAGTAACGTGAGGCCATTTTACCTCCGCGATGTGACCTATTTACAGCAAGGAAAGCCTTTACAATAAGACTACAATATAAAGAGTGCGCAATGATAAATATAGTAATGCTACACCATAGCACAGACTTATCATAATATATTATCTATCCGTTGCCGTTAACCATTGTTAATCATCTTCTTCTTATCGTGTCCAAAAAAAGTAGTTCTCAAATATTTAGCCAGAGATGGGTACAGCGTCTGGCTGCTTCACTGAATTCTGCAAGATCCCTGTACATGTGCATTGTTGCTCCAACAGTGCGCAGATCCAGAGATGTTCCATTGTCTGTGGTGCTGTTCACGAACCACAGGTAGTGTCATGGGGTTCGTCCGCGAACTCAGTCGTAAATCTACGTGAATACTATGTCATGCCTGAGTGGATCAACTATCCAAAGCACTGTGTAACTGTTATGAAAAAGGTTCTATTATGTAGGACATTATGCATGAGTTAAGTAACAAGTAGGGTTACGTATGAGGTTTCTGCGAACGGACCACTGATCTGCTTCCAGGTAGGCTCAGTCTGCAAGGAAACCTGGATCGGCCGCGCCGAACGATTTACCATTGTTAATCATAGGATTCAACATATAGGGTTTCAATATGATTGTTTTAGTGATCTTTGATTGCCTATTTTAAGATAACATAAGTAGATTCTAATTGAAGACCTGAGCGCAAGAAGTACTTAAGTCCATTTGATGTTTTGAGTTACAGTCCTTCAAAACTTAAAAATATTGTTGGAATTTAATGGAAAGAGATATACAATTTAAATTTATCATGGTTATAGGAAACATAACTTGGGATGATATGGGGAGGAAAAAAAGTGTGGGCGGGGCCAAAGTTGATTACACGATAAATCAATATATCGATTTTGGACTTAAGTACTTTTTGCGCTCAAATTGGAGTAATGCACAGTTTTGATGGCTAAAAAACATCACAGATTCTTTAAATTCCTAAAAAGTGGACTAAACTCTAAACAATCTCCAACCCTCCTTACAGGGTGACTATAACCCGGGAAGTGTGATTGCGGGCAATTGATTACATGATAAATCAATAATCGATTTTGGACTTAAGTACTTTTTGCGCCGACCCAAGCGAGGTTTACGTTAGTTAATGGACTGTTTATTGCTTTAAAAATGTCAAAGATTTTATAGGATTCCTTAAAAGTGGCCCAAACAACAACAAACAGTAAATTTGTTATACATTTTTTTTTTCAAAATTACCGTATTTTAATCTTGACACCATGTTACCTGTCTTAACTCATTAGATAATCCCCATGAGTTGCATGTTGCTATGTATATCACTGTTGCTATGGGTGGGCTTAAGTACTTTTGCCCTCAAATTGGTGTTATTGCAAAAAATAGACCACCCCCTAAAAGTGTGTAACATTATGTTTTAAACAAAATCATAATTACTATCTGTATGACCCCTACGGAACTTCAAAACAGTGTAACTCAATTTGGCAAATGTGGAGTAGTACTTTTTGCGCTCAGGTCTCAATTGAGTGAGACCTCGTTAAAAGTTTTATGTTTGTCCATTCACCGTGGGAGGTAAACGGGTTTCTTTTACGGCCACAGGTAACAAAATATTACAATTCATATATATAGCTTTGTCTGTATGAAGATTGTATTTGTTTCAAGTTCTACTTTAAAGATTCAACCAGGTGTTTCAATTGAAGTACATGTATCAGGATGAAAACATAGCAATTATTTAAGTAAACGTTGTTATTTGGACACAACCTTTGACACTGCAGAATATTATTCCTTATACAGCATAGGAGAAGTAATGCATATTAGGATATTGATAACACTCGCTCTGTTAAAAAAAAAAGAGATCACCAAAATTCGTCGAGCCCTTGGTGTGGACGGTCACTTTCAACATCTTTCTCCCTAGATTAGCTTACCTCTGCTATCAGCCAACTAAAGAGTAGAAAGACCCATGGGCCTGATAATATACCAGCGGGATTCCTGATGAACTGCGGCCCACGATATCTAGAATGGCTCCAGGAATTCTATACATGTTGCATTACCAACCAGATCCCCCCTTACCGAAGATCGGGAGGAGGCACCTCATCGCACTCCCCAACCAAACAAGCCTGTTGACAATCCCAAGAACTACCGCCCAATATCACTACTGTGTGTTTCCTTCAAACTTCTTGAGAGCCTGATCCTGGCCCGACTAAAAAGCCAGTCGTCGAATCCCATCTGCCTGACGAACAAGCAGGATTTTGCCGTGGCCGGAGCATTGTCCATCAGATTGTAAAATTCAAATGATATTGAGGAGAGCTTCGAAAAGCGTCGCGTCGTCAAATAGGCGTCATCTTGCTGGACCTCACTGCAGAATATGACACCGTGTGGTACCAGGGCTTGCCACTCAAGCTTCCCAGGACCTTCCCGAATCCCCACCTTGTACTATTCATATGCAACATGCTTGCAAACCGTAGCTTTGTTCTTAAAGGTCCCACGAAATGCAAATAGAATTGATGTGGTTTGTGTCAAGTCTACAAGGAGGGGCGAGAAAGCATTCAATATTTGGGTTGGTGATGACATCATTAGTGAAACTATTGATTTTCAGAGAGTAATAGAAAATTCCAGGGGTGACTGGTGTGAATCTATTCATGACACTGCCTGAATATCAATAGTTTCACCAATGATGTCACTGGTAGTGTATTCTTTTTTCTAGCCCTGTTTATTGGAATGGAATGCCCCGTAAAGATTTGTAGTAGGTTTATCATCTCATTTCCTGGGACCTGGGCAGAGCAGTCGTTTGAGGAACGGAGTCCTACAAGGATCAGAACTGGCTCCCATGCTGTTCAACTTGTATATTAGCGACTTACCTCATACAAGATGTAGACAATATGGCTACGCCGACGATCTTGCTCTTCTTTACTCGGACAGAAGCTGGACTGAAGTAGAAAGTACACTTACTGCAGATGTGGCCCTATTTGCATCATATCTCAAGACCTGGAGACTCAAGCTGAGTAAAGCCAAGACCACCGCTACTGCCTTCCATCTTAACACCATAGAGACTCATCGCCAGCTTCAAATCAACCTCCATGGAACGCCTCTGCCATACAATCCTACACCAACCTATCTGGGAGTGAAGCTTGATCGCCAGCTTACTTATCGGCAGCATCTCGAGTCAGTATATGCAAAGGTATCTTCTCAATGAGTGCCCTACCTTTCGTCCACCGGTGGATATAGACTTCTCAAACCCCAACCAATCAACAGTGAGCTCCACCAACTTCAACACATTTAGCTGCTGCCTCATACGCAAGAAGAATGCATTCTTATGTCAATACACACATTAACACAACTATTTTTTTAATTTGGCTATCCAACCTTGCACGAGATTAGTGCAAAGCCGATTATGAGTTCCTTGACTTCCCAGCCAATCATGGCATTAGTCTTTCATCATTAACAGACCATGCAAGAACTGAATTCATCAGTTTCCAGTAAGCCGATTCTGTGCAGTAACAATATGTTTTGTAGTGGCAAAAAAAAAAAAAAAAACACGAGGTTTGGACTTAGTTGTTGAATCAGTTAGCCACAACAGGTGATGTGACATTAACAGCGCCGCCCGCAGAAGGCTTCAACACGACCCCGGCAACAACAAAGGCCCAGTTAACACTACCCCATGGATACCACCGGGTTTCAAGGGGTTACTACCTCAGGTTTTTTCGCCTTGCCCCTTCTTTGGTGCCAAATTATTTAATGTAATTGTCAATATATCCAGTATTATCACACTTTTCTAAATTCATTACTCAATGTCATGTCATAATGGAATGTTGGTACATATTTTTATACCAATGGAAGGAAACTCTAAGCTATCCTGTGGTACCAACTACCAAATTTATGGAATCGGATGTTCACTAACGAAAAATCTAAGGGGTGGCAACCACCCCCTCTTCAGGAGTTTTGTACCAAAGAATTAGTTCTTGTAGACAAATAAATGGTTGCCACAAATTAATAAAGCATTGTAATACTGAACATTGTTATTCTCAAAAAAAGGGAGAAGAGTAAAAATATGTTAATTGCTCCAAAATGTTTCTAACGCTATTGCTATTTTTTTGCACAATCTATGGTGTAAACAAAGAATTACGTCATAGCAATTGTTTAATAGGAGGTGAGTTTCTAATGTGAATAAATCCAGTGAGAAAGAAGGCATCTCATCCCAAGATGATTTTTTTCTTCCCTTGAATTGGTGTTAACGTGTCAACAAGATCGTTCTTTAACTAACAAGAAAAAAAAATCTTCGGTGCACAAACTGTGTTGCTAAAAAAAGAACTGCCAGGTGTTTTAGAAAAGACTGCCCAGAAGCTACCGATTGGTTGCTATGTTAAGCGACAGCCTCATTACAGTGTCATATCTGCCGTCGACTTGCTTTCATAAGAGTAAACGATAAGAAAACATGAAGCTGAAGTTTCTAAATCGGAGACTGCCTTTCAACCATGTTTTGTGAACTGTCCATATACTACAATTTGGCCGATGCCAATTTGAATGACACGAATAGCCATCACAAAAATGGTTCAAGATTCGATTTGCAATACGTACAAATTTTAATCATATTTTTAAATATAATGCTTGGAAATGTATAGCAACTGAAGAAAGTTATCGAAGTCCATCACGCCATGAGCCTTGTTGGTCCTGCCAGAAGCGCCGACAAAGCGCTGAAGGGTTTAAAACACCTACACGGGGACGATATTGGTAGCCTTCGACATACCCGAGCATCTGAAATGAGCACTGAGGTCCGTGCTCAAAACAACGCCCATTCTGTGGCACTAAAGAAACAACTGAACGATTGGTATAAAGAACAGCATATGGCCGTACAGAAGTTATCTCAGGGACAACAGAAGTTGTTTAGAAATCTTATAAAGGTAGGATACGATATAGATGTAAAGGCTTTTTATCATCAAATCGATTTAAAAGCAAAATAAAACGTTATCAAGTGTTAAACCCACAACCAGTCACCCCACCCCACAATCAGTCATTTTTTCCATAATTTAAAATGCTCATTGTGTCTTTCAATTGCTAGTGTTGTGTCATAATTATCATCAAATAATACACCTTTATTCCTGAAAACGGACACTGAAGCTCGTTAAAGTTACCTTGAAATTAATTTTTGACAATTTCATGACGTCAGGATCCCGACAATTTTTGCACTAAAATCGCCCGTATTTACAACTGTTGTTTTCGGATTTATATTTTTTAAGATCACCCATGCATTGTTCCGTGTTCTGAGAATATTAAAGTTTACGATTTTCAATGATTTTCAGGAATTCCTTAATGTTGATATTTGGTCATTTTGGAGACCAAACTTGAACACTTTATCGGAGAATGGCCCTTTTATGCCATGCAGTTCTCAGCAATGTAGTGAATACATGCCACCAAACCGTTAAAGGTAGTTTGCTTGAAATTGTTGCATAATCGTATTTTCTGTAGCCGATATTTAACATTAATGACCAAATTATTTATGACTTTATCAACGAAACCAATCTTTGAATACTTCTAAGGAAACTTCTAAGGAAAGCATAACTTAATACCAATACCCAGAATCATAAACAAAATAAAACTATCAGCACACTACTATGTATTAAAGAATAATACTTCATAGCTGCAATATGTCATTTCAACTCGGCAACTGCTATATCACTCTAAGTGCAGTGATCATTTAATATCAGTGTTAAGAAGGAAGATTCGATTTAATGAAATCTTAACTGAATAGGAAAACCAAGCAGTGAATGTGCCACCTGAATTGGCCCGAATTGCATTTGATCTACAATCAATTATCCTAATTGCAATGTTTATGTTATTAAATTGTTCTCTTTTAAAGGTACACAACGACAAGCGACGTATCCAACGCCAGACATACATTAAAAGACAGGAAGAACTTAGACAAAAGCTGAAAGAAAGAACGCAAAAGCAAAAGGAAGAAGCACTCCAAAAAGCTGTACAAATGAACACACTGTCTTTAGTACTAGAAAATGAAGACAAAGTAGAGCCGAATAAGAACAAATCACCTGCTCCCAAACTACCCAAAATTCAGAAAGAAATGGATTTGCAGGACAAAGAAGGGATACTTGACACAAAGGTTTTACTACAAGCATTGGCTTCTAGAAGAAAGCGCTCTGAGCGCGGATTGCCTTTAAAGTCTATTGAAACAAAGCGTCCAACTTATTCAGAAAGCAATGCACGTCTGTCGGCGTTTTCTCCAATACACATTTCACAAGAAACTAGCAAGTCTGAAGTTTTGCCTTCTATACAAAGTGGAATTACTCATTCAACGTCCACTTCCGTCGTCTGTCCTCCGAAAACAGACCTCGACATCATCGCCGCGGTATCTGAGGCAAATGAAGTACATGCTTCACATCAAGCTCAGGATATACCCAAATATTTCCACACACGGAAACGATCTAAGCGTCGTTATAAGAACCGGCATCATCCCACAAAATCGAGAGGTTGTCAACGTCAATTGATTGGGGGTAATGTAAAAGAAGCGGCAACTGAAGCAGAAGAGAAGAAAGAGAAGGACAAAAAGAGGGGCACCTGTCAAACTCAGGCTCATTCAGTTGACGACAACGTCCCAAATCGTCGTAAAAGTAATAGCACTCTGAAGCCTACACCATCTACTTCAGAGTTAAATGATCTTAAAGTCTCAAAGAAAGCAAGTATGAACAAGATAAGATCCAGTATGAAAAACGTGACAGACGGAGATTCAAAAGTTAACGGTTGCGTAGCATCAAAAAGCAACCTGAGGGAAAACAAGTTAAATTCCAATCAGGTTTTGCCGCCTATAGGTACCGTAGAGAATATGACAGCCAGCAACAACTCAAAAGCACAGACAAGACGCAAATGTTCAACTGGAACCACAAATACACACAGTGCTAAAAATATCAAGAAAAGGCAAAGACTAAATCAAAAGCAATCTCTGATAGACGGAATGCACAAATATCAAGTAGAAATTGCAAGCATAAGATACGCCATTCCTGATTTTGAGGTTCCTGTCGTGGAACATGTGGTCAAGTATACCAGAAATTGCCATGGAAGCCTCGTCCAGAGTGACGTTTCAGTGAAACCAGTTGCGGAAGACTTCAAACTACCATCGAAATCTGCTTATTTATTGCAAAAAGCATTGGAACGGGAGCAGGAACAAATGCGACCTCACCAGACCAAACTTGATCACTTCTATAGGCGTGTTAGTAAACATATAGGTAGGTTTTAATGTCATTTATTCAACATTTCTTTGATGCAATAACCCAGACCTTCTACCATTTTAAAGGTAAAAGTTTTGCTCTGAAGTTGGAGGCGTAGGTTCAAGCCATCGTTGCCTTCTTGTCAATCCAATGATCTTAGTAGAAGACAAAGTTTAGAATACTTTGAGGGTCAATCATCAATCAAATATCACTTTCATGTTTATTCTTGACATTACAAAACAGTGGCCACTTAATTACAACTTTGATGACAAGGAATTCTTTAGATAAAGAGACTGCATCGAAAATGCCATACGTTTTCTATTAAATAGGCTAGTATAACACCAGCTTCGTGATTATTTTGAGAACCAGACATACATAATTATTATTAGTCCAAGATAAATAGAAAACCACCCGGAAATAAATAAGCCATAGCTGAATTTTTCAGGATAGTTTCCTAATGTTGTGCAAAGCAACATATATCAAAAGTCCCAAAGTTTCCTCCTTGTGCTAATTGAGGAATAAGGGGGTAAAGTTTGTACAGAGGGCCAAATTCTAAAATGTTCCAATTCTATTCAGATGTGTACCATCCTTCGTGTCATAATTATCATGAGGATTAAAAAGGTATAGTTCGCCCATCTACGGTTTATGGTTAAATATATATATGGAAATATCGGTTCAAGATCATACTGGGGGACAGTTTAGAATGCTCCAACTCTTTTTGTGTGTTTGTATTCGTCTCGTTGTCAAAAAACTGAAATTATATATTTAAACAGTGAAAGTAATTTCTTTGCATAGTTACAGGGCTCATTATGACAGATTACTACAGGGTCTATGGAAGGTCACAAGCCGCTGCCCTATAAGGTCGATATTTAAAAGATGTTGAAGGAGGGAATGATTTTATTTCACCTTAAATTTCCACGCCATCTTTGGTGTTATCATTAAAGGCTATCCATAACTGAAACGATCAGGAGTCGAAATTCACTCTTACATTTTAAGAGTATGCGTGGGCGTAGAACATATTTTGTCAAATCCTGGACGTAGTAGATAAGAGGACCCACAAATTACCTAATTCAGTTAGCCATTCATCTCGACAAAAGCCAGGCACTCGATGTGTATAGATGTGCAGACACCGCGACCGTCTGTGATCTATATCTCTTTGCCGCGATCGATGCAGTGAGACGGTCTTTACTAATGAAAAATGAAAAACTGTCCACAAAACTTTGTAATTTCACCGGATGTTGTGACCCCGGGCTGTAGGGTTTTTTCGAAAGTGCATAGTACACTCAGTTTTCATTTTTTTTTGGAAAGTTGTTGTCACCAAGTAGAGGAGAAATTATTTCAGAACATACCGAACCATCAAAATCCGTCATTCCTTTATGGAGCTACGACTGTAGAATGAGCTTGCATTTTGAGTGATTTTGTGACCCGCAATTGTTAAAAATCTGGTAGACGTTTCATATAGAAGTCCCAGATAGAAGTCCCATGGATGCAAATGAGGTATTACCATTCATTCCGTCAAGCGCTACTGCACAGCGTCATACAGCGCATCATGCAATTGCATCATGCAATTTAAGGCGGGCGGAACCCTCCCAGTATACCCCGCGCCACTTTCTGAAGAGTGATGGCCAGTCGGCCCTCCTGCTGAGAGGGTGATTATCGCAATACCTTAAGCCAGTAAACGGGGTCATGGTGGGATTTAATAACAAAATGCGGCAACGTGATAGGGTCTTTGAAAGTATTGTTATGGGTCCTCTTATCTACTAGGTCCATGGTCAAATCAAATGAAAAATAGGGAAGTTGTACCTCACTTTTAGCGCAATTAATTCGATGCAATCCAATCTACTCATTACAGTCTTTTATTGCGGATGCTTTGACACCGCCGTACAGGGTATGGTTGAGAAGGTTAGCATTAAATTAATAATATAAGTAACTGTAGGCTCTCGTCTTTGAATACATACACGGACTGGCTCAAAAAAGTCATGGATACGGGGTAAGGAAAATAGATTAGTAACCAATTACGAGGGCAACCCCAATCTTCGACACACTACGGCTGCGTTAAGCCTCAATAAAAGGGCTGTGAATTGTAATGTCAGTACATTATTTTTCGTTAGATTTTGCCAATACCATTGCTGATTAAAAAGAATTGCAATTATATTCTGTTTCTTATTTTATTTCTTCAAAAAGTAATCAAAAGCAGCAGCAAGTATCCCAAGGCCCCACATTTCACAACGCATGGATCAGAAACCCGCACCAAAGCTGAACCTGCTGTGAAAAGTCGCTTCAACCGCTCGGCATTTCGTTAGAAGGCTATCATCTTCGACGCGATTGTAAACGACATACGCAACGGGTCGTTACCTAAGGTTTGCGGGAACACGTATCTCAAAGTCAAAATGATGCAGCGGACTTGGAAAACCTAGGCGTCTTATTATAACTAAACGTTTAGATATCGAGTTGGCAGAAGGTCAGATTTATTATACAACTCGACCGAAACTAAACGCAGCTTATCCGTGAATTTACGGTGCTGGCGGACACTACCATAAGTGTATAGATTACCCATGGACATGGTTTAAACGTAGGTTCTTTGAGTACCATACGGACGAGCTCCATTCCCCAATTAAAAAAAGAGCGCTTGGATAGCCTGGGAGTTTCTGGGATTCTTCCAAAATCCATTCATCGCCACTAGTACGTGAATCAAAAAAAATGTGCAAACGGTGCAGATGACCTTGACCTGTGAAAAAAGTCACTGAAGAATAGATTTTTTTTTTTGGGGGTTTTTGGTTTTAATAAGGCAACTCTAATATACTTCCAAAATGTTGAAAAAAATTAAAGAAAAGAAAAACAGATTTAAAAAAAAAAAAATAAGCCAGATTGACAAATTTGTAAGCACACCCTTTTTCTCTTTACAATGGGATTTTACAAGGCAAGAATATGTCAATGTCCGTATTCGGGAATAGCATTATGCAAGTAATGATGACCCACCATGTATTTTGTTTAATTGTATCTATGAATAGCCATAATCTCATTCATTGCTCTTCAAAAAGAATTTACTATCACACAAAATTCACCCACTTAATCCTGATGTGTAAATGAAAAAGGGTTCCAACACTACTACTGCAATTACAGGGACTAAGCCTTTGCAATATCATAAGAATGGGAAAGATCTTGTTTTCTTGCTCTGCAAACAGGTGACTTGGTTGCATTAAAGTCAAGATCATCTTTAATCCTTGCAATTTTTTTTGATTCACGTGTAGTGAATGACTTCAAAGGAGTTTTCCGTGTGCATTTCATTTCAGGATCAGGTATACTCGAAACATTTGGGGATCACTCAATATTGGAAGAGAAGAGGAGGTGCGATTGTGCGAAACTAGGGGTCTTTCTGTCAGGGATGCGATGCCCTCCATTATTATGGGGGGGGGCGGAAGCCCCTAATGTGGGGGCATAATAGGTATAGAACGTCCTTTCGAAGATTACAGTAAAAATGTTGCTCACACTGGCATTTACGAAGAGAAAGTCAAGATAACAACATTAATAAATTGGTATGAAAAATGGTTTAAAACGGTTCATCTCCAGTGTGTGAAGAAATTAGAAACAGAGGCACAGATATCATCAGGATGAAAAACAACCGTTAGTTTTAGTATATTCATCAGTATCTTTGAAGTGTATAACAAAATTAATTTACCAAATCATGTTGCCAAATTTGACAAAAAGCCACTAGTAAATTATTCTGTGAACGGAATTTCTAGTATATGACAGAAAGCACAATAATGGGTACCGTCACCATAGCAAAAATTAAAGTTGTTGGTAAATATTTATAAATTACTGAATCCACAAACTTAATATTTTAACATGCGACCAGGCATGTAGACATATACTGGAGATGATTTCATTGGGTTCTGAAACTTTTAATAAATTTTACCGAGAAATTCCTTCTAAATTTCCGTCAAAATGGACGGACAAAAGTTACCAAATAAAAACAGGCATTATAGATTTTTCAATATTTTGCTTAATTGAATATTAGAAACATGCATTGTGAGGGTTTACATGCATGGATGTTAAAAGAAAGGATTTCATTTTCTGTTGGCATGCCAAGAAAAAGTTTGTGTTAATGTGACAGCAATCCATCAATGAAATACTGTCACATTAGCAAATATTAATCAGCTGTCTTCAAGCATGTTGTTTAACTTTTTACTTGTCCCTTTGTTTTCTGAGAAGAAATACTATTTTCAATAAAATATTAAAAAGAAACATGATGCATCATCATTTTAGCGACACAGAAAAATACTTTTCATTCTGCACATTTACGTCACATTAGCAGTAAAAATGTCAAATATTACGTCACAATAGCACAGAAGTCTGTCAAATTATCATCATATTAGCACAGTTCCGTCCAAAAAAGTCACGTTAGCAAAAGCTATGCCGCATATTTGTCACATAACAGCCAAGTTTTATGATATTTCAACTTAAAAAGAATGAAAGGAGAGAATCATTTGGTTCAATGATTTATAATTAAATCACATAAATAAATTTCAATGAAAAATTCTATCTTTTTTGCCCTCTGGTAAGTTTTTGGTCCCATTATTGTGCTTTCATATGTAAGTATGTATACATTGTGTCATATGTATTCAATTAAAAAAATAGAACAACACACTCTCTAATATTAAAGAAGCCAGACATGTTATCTAGTTTTACTAGAAAAAAATGGGAACGGCAATAACGTAACGATAACCACTAATATATAACACGTTTTCTTTGGCTTCAAAAAGATAAAGGTCGTCTGATTGACCGTAAACGCGATGTTAACAGACAAATGTGGTTGTCCTAAAACAGTATCAGTTACTGATTCTTTATTTACTTAATAGAAAAATGGCAAGGACTTTATTGTATATGCAACAGACTGTTGCAAAACAGTGCAGTAGTAAATACAAATGGCAAATATCCAAAAGTATAGTATTGCCATTCAGACCCGAGCTGAATATTTGGATTCGTATGTTACTTTAGGGTTTACAATATGAATGCTGTTATGAAGCCTTTGAGAAATGCGATTGTGATTATTTTTGTAAAATGATGTGATGAAATAATAAAACTTGGTCTTGGTTACAGAAAATAATGATTGAGATGCCCCTTACGGCATTTCCACTAAACTGCAGTGCTGTGTTCCAATGTATACAAAGACGGACATATTTATAAGTTTTCTCATGCACGTGTTCCTGTAGCACTTCCTGCGAATTCCTGCCAGGAAGGAGAACTAGAGAAAAACAGCTGTTTAATAGGCTGCAGGATTCCAGTGAACATGAATTTAGAGTTAGGTCCTCTTAATATCTTTTAACCGGTCCAGTACGGAGAACAATTTGCACCCACGATCCAACGTCACTTTATGAGGGGAGTACTCAACTTTGGTTTGTATGCGCCAAACTACCCAGTCATTATGGCTTAACCCCACCCCACCCCCAATAGTGCTTGGGCCACGAGATAATATTTGGCATATGGGTACCATATATAGTGGCAAAACGAGAGTACTACCAACTTGTTAAGACACTTCAACTTAAATAATTTCTGCATGATAGACTTTCCAAAGTAGTAGCTTAAGAGCTTTTGATAATTTGCATACAAATTGGCCGCCATTCAAGTGGCTCCATAACTGGTTTCAGCCTCATGTCTTGCTAGAAGGATAATTTGGATAAAAACAAATGAACTGAGATGTTACTAATTGGACAACCCACCAGAAGTCAAATATTATACATTCTTAATTAAACCTAATTTGCATAAATCCAAAAATGGGCCTCCATTTTTCGTAATATTTTGGAGAATAATTGGATTCAAAATTCAAGGTATCATAGGGAAGAACTTTACACTACTCTAAAGTTTATAATTAAACTATTTAATTAACAAATAAACATATTCATAAAACTTAAAATGTATGTATGCAGATCTTCCAAGGTGAAAACTTTAAGCAAGTAAATTTGAATATAAACAAAAATGGCTGCCATTGAAATGCGCCATAACTAGTTTCGGCAATATCCAGACTCGTTGAAGAACTATTTTAGGTTCAGAACAACTGATAAAATGAGGGTGTTTGATTACAAACAATCAAACTGCAATCATGGCCATCTCTATTTAATAAACCTCTTGCATGTATCCTAATAACCGCCATTGTTACCCAACATTCAGATTAAGTTGCTTTTTAAATGGTGGCCAGTTTTAAATCATGGGCAGTTTAAGTGGTTAATTATTGCACTTGAAATTCTATGTCTAATCCCTAAGACCTTTAAAACCAACTGACAAAAAAATCATAGAGTGGACCCTTTCATTGGGTTAGTGGGAAATATTTGTTCCTCGATCTGACAATAAAGAGACTACTACGCACTTTAGATAGTTTTAAAACACTATTTTGAACAGAATATCTGATGATCCATTCTTGCCCTATTATAGTTAATTAGTAGTTATTTCAATATTTTATGCAACATTTTGCCAATGACATTAACAGTTTTGCAGTCATTAGCAATAGCGCTGGTATCAATTTGTTATCTAGTAACCATACCTACATACCGAAGTTTAGTTTACATAACTATTGACCAACTAACAAACTTCTCATTACACGTATTTGCCACTCTAGTCCTCTTGAAGACACGCCACCATATAGCTGTTTGGTAACTTGCAAACAGGATGTTCTTTGTTAGCTAGGATCAAGAATAGCTGATGAATAGGCTCAGAATGGACTCACCACAAT
The DNA here is from genome assembly GCA_023653785.1 of Ophioderma brevispina. Taxonomy (NCBI): domain Eukaryota; kingdom Metazoa; phylum Echinodermata; class Ophiuroidea; order Amphilepidida; family Ophiodermatidae; genus Ophioderma; species Ophioderma brevispina. Next base: position 104,295 of record JAMKCH010007020.1, read on the forward strand.
GGAGTGTGCTCGCCAACCTCTCCTGTTCAACACGAACCAACATCTATACCAACGACCACCCTAGGAGTTCAGTAACCTTTCGTTTTATCTACGCAGACGATCTTGAATTAGCGTACAAGATGCATACTTCACACTTGTTGAAGAGACTCTCCAACGCTTTAGATACTCCTAATTACTTCGAGGAAACCACCTCGTGCAAATCCTTCCAAGACACGGGTGTGTGCTTTCCATCACGACCCTGAGCCAAACGTCAGCTAAGTAACCTGTCTGGAACACCCCTGGATCACTGCGATAACCCTAGAGAAGAAGTAGAGAAGTGGCCCTTTTTAGGAACACGGCGGGCGAAGATGCATGTAGAGGGCAGCGGAGGACAAAATTGAATCTGGCCTGCTTCCTCTATGGGGTGAGGACTGCCTATACCGACCCTTCATGCAGATGGGCAAACTTATATGGTGCCATCCGTAGAAGTCCTCCCATACACTTCAGCCCCATTGTCTTGATTGATTGTTACCTCCTGATGGAATTGATCATCAAGTGGATTAATGGCAATACCTGCTGCAGACGTTGTTTAAGAGTTCTTACCCTGCAATAATTGCCCAAGAGTGTGCAAGTTGCCAGACTGTGTATGTATGGCTAATGGGATGTCCTGTACAGATTTGTGCAAGGTTCTTCTTCTTAGCGTGTCCACAAGTCATTGGTAATGGCTTGTGGTGATGTCAGGATTTATTCAACTGAGTATGCTAATCCGGAGCCGCGTGTATCCATGATACGCACGCTCCTAACATGGCCCGCTTTTGAGACTGGGGCGGATTGGGAACAGTCAGGTTTACACCCTACTCTTATTCGACACTGACTGCGATGTACATGTACAGTTGTGACTCTCTGTACATGGGACCGACGGATTAACGTCCCCTCCGAAGGACGGGATGCTTTCATGATTCATTTGCCCAATTCCAAGTGAACCATACCATGGAGGAGAGCGGTATTCTGTATTTAATCAATAGTTCGTATGCAGATTAAATCCCGATTTGAGCACCCGAATAATCCCAGCAAGTGACCCCACCGGGATTCGAATCCGGGATTTTTTGGTAAATTTGCGCCACAGGCAAGCACCCTAACCACTGGGCCACGCTCTCCCACGAGAGGTATCGACATGTGAAAACGTGAAAGGTGAGGTCATTACATTGGACAGTTCTGGTGATTATGGGGACGAGGAAGAGACCGACTATTAAAGGAGGCAAAATACAGAGGACTAGATTAGCAAATACTTGTAATGAGAACTTTGTGAATTGGTGAATAGTTATATATAATGGGTTGGTAAAATAAATGTTATTTATGGCCAAAATTCCGCATATATCTCTAATTGATTGAAATAACTACTGAAACACATTGTAGTACAAGAATGTTTTTGCAAATTAGCATGCTCAAGTTGTCCCCTTGAAGTCTTGCATACACACATGATTATAATAATAGTGTAATTGTAAACTTAAGTGTAAGATTCATCCATGAGATACGTTGAACAATGACTGTTAAAGTCAAATTGTGCTCAAAATTTACGAAAATGGCGGCCATTTTGGATTTCTGCAAATTAGGTTTAATTAAAAATTCATGGATTTGAGTTCTGGTGGTTGTCCATTATCAAACACCTTGTGTTAGCATATTTTCACTAAAAGAATTTCTTCTACAAGACAGGATATGGCCGGAAATAATTATGACGAAATTTCAAAGGCGACCATTTTCTTTATGCAAATTAACATGCTTAGGTTGTCACCTTCGAAGTCTTGTATAAAGACATGTTTATAGTTATATTAGTAATTGCAAACTTTAAAAGTGCTTGTTCATCCATGAGATACCTTGAACATTGACTGTTAAAGTCAAATTAGGCTCAAATTTATGAAAATGGCGGCCATTTTGGATTTATGCAGATTAGGTTTTAATTTAAAATGTATGGATTTGAGTTCTGGTGGTTGTCCATTGTCAAACACCTCATGTTAGCATTTATTCCACTAAGAATTCCTTCTAAAAGACAACATATGGCTAAAACTAGTTATGGAGCAATTTCAATGGCAGCCATTTTGTTTATGCAAATTAGCAGGCTTAAGCTACTACTTTGGAATGTCTATCATGCAAAATTATTTATAGATGATGTTTCTGAGTAAGTTGATACCACACTCGCTTTGCCACTCCTGATGGTACCGACCAACCTATCTGGCCCAAGAACTACAAAAATAATAATAGCGAGAAAACTTTTTTTTTCAGAATTAACAAAGAACAACATCACATACAAATTTGCTTAAAAGCAGTGGAACATCTATTTTTAGGGGCCGTTGTAGAAGTAATTATAGTCAGCTCATAGTCCGGCTACAACGGTAAAAAATAGGGTACTCTATTCAGCTGACTCTTCACGCAACATTAGTTTCACGCTTTATTCCGTTATCGTCTATGGAGCCCGGACTATGGCTCCCGTCGGACTGGATTATATCTGCTTTCACACTGGGTTTGTACCGGTGTGGCAGGAGATATGGTGCGCCGAACTCATAGTCCACCTACAACGGTAAAGAATAGGGTACTCGATTCAGTTGACTCTTCATGCAACATTAGTTTCAAGCTTTATTCCACTGTCGTCTATGGAGCCCGGACTATGGTTTCGGATGGACCATATCCCCTTTTACACCGGCAATTCGTTTCAATGGTAAATGATTACGGGTGTAGCCTACCTTCATCGCCCTGCCAGAGCAGGCCTGCGGTCGGCCTCTGACCGCACTCTTCTGGCTGAGAGCAGAATATCAATCACTAAAATCTTGAAGTCAGCTGAATGCAGGTCTTGTTAATGCTGCCTCGCAATTTTAATATAAGGGCTGCTTAAAAACTCAGTTACCTGTTACTCGTCGGTTCCACCCAGTTCTTTGCGGTTGGAACCGGTTACTGTCATTCTAAACCAACGAGCTAGATAAACGTAGAGCGTCCTGCTCAACGAGGACGTTAAGGCGGTGCGGAAAGTAGGCCCTACGAGCGTGCATATTTAATTAGCCAGCCGAGTGACGTAGCACCGTGGGAAAATGTCTGGTGCTCGTTAGAGCCCATAGAGATTGTGTGCAAAAACTACCGATAGAAATGTTCAATTTACTCAATGGGTTCTATGGGTTTAGACCCAGTTGAGGGATGTTCTCGAAAGAGAACATTTCTTACCCTTTGATGCAAAGGGAGCCATGACGTCACACTTACATCGTCTGCTTCGTGATCTAATTTCATGAAAGCCGTAGGTGACCACTGGATATCTGTGAGGTGAACTTGCATTCACATTAAACAGAAAGGCAGAGGAATATCATCGGAACACTAAATCGAGGCTAGTGTGTCCAAATAGCCTGCATGGAGGGTGGAATTTTCGATCGATAGCCCTACGCTGTCGCCTTTCATATCATGAGATAGGGTAAAGTGGGATAATATGGACCCCTTAAGCAAGATCGTAATTTTCAAGAGTTTTATTTTATTCTTTAATAATCTTTCGTTATCAATTGATAGCTTTGGTTCATGGGTAGGCACAGTTCAAAAGATATTCATTCATCTCTAACCAAATAAAAGATATAGGCTTTCAAACTTTTTTTTGCAAAGGGTCCATATTACCCATGCGTCGGCAATATGGACCACTCCATCATTGGCAATAGAAACCAGGTAATATGGATCGATCTCATATGGTCCATATTGCCCCGTCCCATAGAGTTTTTACATGGGGATATAGGGTGTCCATATTACCCCAAATCACACATACACAATGTATCCAGCCATTTTTTTAATTAGATGTGAGATAGGAATTTGATACATGTATTGATACATGGGTAAAGTCAGTACTACATGTTGCCATGGTAACAACCTCCAAACCGAGGCTCAAGAGAAAATAGGGATGTTTTAAAACGTCAATGACATAATAAGAAAATGTGTTGAAAATTTTAAATTCAAATATTTCCTTTGACTTTCAGGGCACTCCCTCCGTTAATAACCAAATTACAGTAGTTGAATGATGTTCTTTGAAGTACCAATAGAAGGTTCACTCCTACCACCCCTAGTTCAAAGTTATAAGGGGGCCCATAATGCCCCGGGGTCCATATTACCCCACTTTACCCTCGCCATATCGCCAAATCGAATTTGTTGTGCCTTCAACGTTGCGTTTGTTAACACATTACTTGAAATCGGACACTGAACTCCTCTTCCGATGTGTCAAGTATACAAGACAATCTGGCGGGCTTACTAAGATAAACTAAACAATTCTGTCAGTTTTAGCGTGTTTCAGATAAGCAACACTTTCCTGATTTAATTTATTTGATTTAGGTATATGCCTGCTTCATTCATTTCGATGAAAACGTGGTGAAATGAAGATTAACAATGTATAGCTTGTAATAAAAATATGATTTACATAACCACGATTTTCTGTAAATAAATATTTTTTCTAAAAATGATGGGCCGTTCTGGTGATGTTTTCTATTTGCTTTTATTTCAAAGCATGAGGTTTAGGTGATTGTAAACAAACTGGCAATAAATCTGCCAACAGCCAGTGCTCTACGTGTATCTTACTCGCTGCTCTAAACATTGAAGCAAACTATTAGTTGCCATAAAAAGCATGTACATATGATATGTTTGTCATGGTGTGGGTACAAGTATATTATGTAAATAGTGTTGATGGTAAACATGCATATTAATGAGCTCATTTGCATAATTGTGTTCTGATTGGCGGCCCATAGATATTCTTTGAATGGGTGGGAAAGCCGAGAACCGCCAAATTCTAGTTTTCAGAATGTTAAGCACCAAATTAAGCTATTTTGTTTAAATAATTGAAATTTGAGAAGTTTATACTTCTCATGAAAAATACACATTCTGTTTAGTATTGTAAATATTAAAATCCCGATTCCAATAATTTTGATACAATATTTATTGATGTAGCAGTGCCATACACATGTTTATGTTATGTTATGTTACTAATGATTTTGTGCCCGCCTGCCCAACTAGCCAGCCGGCCGGACATCCTGATTACAAAGTCCCCAATTGCAATATTCTGTTGCAAGGGACAAAACCATCAGACAAGCCGACAGTCATCCTTTACTACAAATTCCCTCCTCATTTGTAGACAAAGAAGGGACGATTAAACAAAGGTACCCACTTCATCAAATCATATTCCAGATCATCTCTGAATTCAATACAAGGCCCTAGGGAAGAGCGCAAGCCAAATGTGGGCCTTCTATGTTGAATAAAGTTGCAAAAGGACAAGTCCATATATGACACCGAATGCCACCTCCCATTTTTTGGGTGCCTCTGCAATTACATATCCCCCTTGCACCAAATTCCTAATGAACAAGAATTACACGTTGGGTAATTGAACTTTTTAATTGGGAGCAATTAGTATCAAAATATGACAAAAACTAATCATTTTATTCAACATGTAAATGAACTCATTAATATTCATAACTTGGCCAAAGTATATAAAACTACACCTCATTATGCTTTATCACCCATGAGTTAAAAGTTAATATGACATGGTGTTTCAGAATTGACCGAGGTTTTAGTGCCAAGTGCGAAAAAAATCATATCATAGCAAAAATAACCATGTTTTAATTTTTAAGAATGTCCTTCTAGGGAAAATTGTTCGTAGATTATGAATTGTTAATCAAAAACCGCCTGTATCGTACACGCGTTTTTGCTACAAAATATTGGTTTGTGGCCGCTTTGTCCAAAAATCGCACTTTTCGGGTGAAAAAATTTTCACCTTCCAACTTTGAATACTTGCAGAGTCCTACAATATACATATATATGACCCTTTAAAATGTTAATCTATCATTAAAGGGTACTAACTTATGGATTCAAGATTTGTTTTATAAATTATTTCATAATTTTCACACCAGAACCATTCAAATTTGACATGTCCCGTGGACAAACAACACAAAATTTAGCACTTTTCGAACCAAAACATTTTGCTTTGGCACATCCTCCCCGCCCAAAACCCCCCCCCCCCCCCCCCCCCTCTGAAGGTGACGGGTCTAGAGTGATGATTTACCTGTCAGTTTATGCAGAATTTCATGAGCTTCAAATTGATACTAACTTGGTTAATTCAGGTTATAAGAAGAATTCTAAAATACACACAATGTTTCCTTTCCCGCTACCCCTTGATTTTTCCCAGCGCTCTAAAAAAATACTGCTGTTTCAATAAAATTGGAAAGTAAGAGAAATCTAAAATAGCTATCGACGTGAAATTTCATCGATTTATGCCCAAAGCAGGTCCCTACATAGTTATGGTAATTACTTTTTTTCCACCCTGTCTAAAATTTTGAGAATTTTTTTTTTTTTTCAATTTGCGGAATCCAAATTCCTAAATTTAGCGTTTCGAGAACCCGCAAAAAAAATACGAAAAGGGCACATTGTTGAACAGTTGATCGATTATGCCCAAAACATATTCCCACACGAATATAGTATTACATTTTTTGTCAAATCTGCAAATATTTGAGAAATTTTTTTTTTTTAAAGCAAGATCAATTTTCATCAAAAGATCCATAGGTTCTATGGGACTCGCATTGCGCATCCCCCAACATGGGTATCACGGTCTGAACCATGCAACTTTTGCATTTTTGACTTCAGATTGGATTCTCCACAAATTTTAAGCTAGAAAACATGTTTTGTTTTCATGTTAGAGGCACCTTCACATTTTTACACTTTTGGCACTAAAACGCTAAGTCGAATTTGAAACCATGTCCATAGCAACATTTGTTAGAAAATGTGATGAGCTCATTAATTATTACCTCTGGCAAAAAGTATACAGCCCCTGATCTTATAAGTTCAATTGATCGCCTGTTGGTTGAGATGTTAGAGTAGACTACCACACTTTATTAAAAATATAACAAATTAGCTCATTAATATTCAAAACATGTTAGAAAGTACACAGCATCCGACATCACTGTGCTCTAATACCCTACCAAGTCTAAACTTCAAAGGTCATTTGGTATGGTAGAGTGGATTATTAAAATTTCTTCCCCTGACAGTTGGCCAACCACCTATCTACACCATTACACAAGCCGTAATGGGGGGGGGGGGCTAAAAAGTAGCTCTTAACTTACAATTGTGCATTTCATCTTGCACATACACACGACCTTATCTGCAAGAAATCTCACCTTATTCTTCCGTACACTCAAATTAAAATCAATCAAAATTGAGGAAATGAGTTTCTCTCAAAGACTACAACTAAAACCAAAGTGTATTTCAATTAGTGCACATAAATCATATAGATGTAATTGTGAGACAAGTGGTTTTTACCATTGACCAGAAACACTTTTAGGCTGGTATTCTGAAAGGTAGACTAACATTAGACCCGGGTTTAAATCATGGTTAGTCCTACAAGAACGGACCTTTTTTCCTTCCAACATACTATAAAAATGTGCTGTAATGGTTGGGAA